>JAAEAF010009004.1:0-16621 GCA_011037195.1 Triatoma infestans
TTGAAATTCCGAGTTTGAAAAAATCCGATAACCGGAAGTGCGTTTATTTTAACACTTTACTAAATGATTTTTTTCCCTTTTTCTCGATTTTCTCAAAAATGGCTCCGACGATTTTTTTGAAACATCGTATATAAACTAAATATGCAATGGTCTACATCTTTTATTCAAAACATTTCTCTGGGAAAATTCATTTAAGGGCACTTTTAGGGGAGGGGGTGGGGTTACAGCTTCCTCTAAATTGCTATCATAGTTGATTACACAATTCCATCATCCAAAAAAAATTAATTCGAAATAAATAGATGGCCAAAATTCCGAGTTTTAAGAAAATTAGTAAACCGGAAGTGCGCTTTTACTGAACTGTTTTTTTCATTTCGACGAATTTCGTTAAATTTGATACACAAACATTTGTCAATTATAATTTGAGAACAGGAGTAAGAGAAAGTTGTTTGAGTGTTTCACACCAGATTTTTTTTTTGTTTACATTTTCTTTACAGATACTAACAATTAATTTCAAATCATTGATAATACAGCGACGTTCATATCAGTCTTCAGAAATGGCAGAAACTGTTTAATAAACAAAACTGCTACTTTAATTTAGTAATTTAAATAATTTTTTTTGCCGATTTTACTGCCTCTTAAGTGCATGTAAGTAAGATCATGTCAAATTGTCAACATTGATTTTCACCGGAAATAAATGTTTTGAAGTTCCTTGAATACGACAAAGATAACATTGTCTGTTCTCCGTCTACTTTTATAAACATCGTTGTTTCTTCATTCATAGATCTCAGAGATTATTTTATCAAAAGAAATTGATATTTTCCTGATCGCTAGATCTTAATTTAAGAAATTTCCTTCTTAAATAACTTGCAATAATTAAGGTATATATTTTTTTTAATTCGAGGCACGTCAACATCTAAGGTTATTGGCGGCCGGAGCCTTCTCAGTGCACTGCCGGCCTCCGGACGTGATAAAAGTTTTAATTTATTAATTCTTTAGTTTTACAATTTTTTTATAGATATAAAATACATAAATATAATCTGTAAATATATTTAATTAATAAGTAATCTCCTATCAATAAACATTCAATTTCACTTTCCGTTGAAAACTCCGATATCAAAAATTTGACACGATTATAATATTTCTTCTAATAGTAATTAGAGAAAGTGAAAATAATCGAAAAAATCTTAATGTCTATCGTGATTCAACATATGAATGGACAGGAATATTTTTAGGTCGATTCTGTTCGTTACAAATTTGATAATGCTTAAAGAAAAGTTGTTGGACCAAGCACTCGGAACCCATGGGTAAATTTCTTAGCATCTTCTAGGCGGAGATATACGCTATTGGTAGATGCGTTCAATTCAATCTCGATAGGGGATGTAGGAATCAAGAGATTGTAATCCTTTTCGATAGCCAAGCAGCCATTAGGGCATTGAGCGCCTCTTTTATCAGCTATAAAATGGTGTGGGAATGCCTAGGTAAACTTAATAACCTAGGCTGGAGGAATAAAGTTACAGGACATGTTGGCATTGAAGGAAATGAGATGGCCGACGCTCTGGCAAAGATAGGTACTGCGACCCCGCTTCTAGGACCGGAACCTTTTTGTAGGGGTCAGTGACCAGTTTTTCTTGGAAGAACTCAGGAAGGAGGAGGAGGAGGCCAAGAGTTCTCAACTCTGGAACTCCCTCCCCGGTTTACGGCAGGCCAAGATCTGCCTGGAAAATTATAACCAACGGAGATAGGAGGCCTGCATCCGCCTGAGCAAGAAAAAACTCCGCGTTCTCTTGGGTTTCCTCACGGGCATTGTCGACTCAGAGGACACTTGTCGAAGCTGGGTTTGGAAAGTGATAGCTATACAGATTCTGTGGGGAGTTAGAGGGAACTCTATACATCTCCTAACGGTGGAGGAGGGGAATATTTCCTCCCTAAAGGCGGTCAGGTTATTAGGATTCCTGAGAGTTCTTAACCTGATGGAGGTTCTGTAGAAAGGATCTTCGTCTGAGACATATGCTTGGGTGCTGTGGGCAGCCTGCGGCACCCAGTGGGCATAGCATAATAGATTGTAAGTCGCAGTGCATTGGCCCCTCTCTGCAAAAAAAAAAATCATTATCTCCTAAATCATGATATCTTGAGTCGGACTTCATATTTTGGCCTGTGTGCTAATTGAAGGTATATAGGAATTTTGTTGTAAATTAATCAGTTCCTTTTTTAAAAAAAAGAAGATAAAACTGGAATTGAGCGTAAATATTTATTTTAGGATAATTGAAAATTATTTACCTGTTTACATTTAAAGCGGACTTTACGCGTAAATACCGAAGAAAACATACTTGAAATAAATTTCTTATATTCATACAATCAAATAAAATTTAAGTCCAAGAACTGAACCCAGACCATGCAATACTCCTCAGCCTGGTGGTCCGCACATATAACTAACTATTCAGCCTGCATGGTGACTTTTATGTCAGTGTCCTTGCAGAAAATATGAGTTGAGTAAAAATTCCTAGACATTTTCCAAATTAGCTGATTTCCTAAAATAGGTAATTTATATATAATTGATTGCAAAGTTCCTTATATTCTACGAAATATTTATATAATACTACTTCTAAAGAGAAAATTAGGGGCGAGATTAGCGCTCAGTGGAAAACGCATTGGACTAGCAACGCGGAGGTCCAGGGTTCGTGTCCAACAATGCTGCCCTTAGATTTTCTCGCCAGTACTGTCTGTAACGAAAGAGATTGCCCGACGACCGGCAGTGCACATAGAATGCTCCAAACTATATGGATCCAGTGGAGAAACCATTGTTTCGATATCACAGTTACTAAAAAGCTCTAGTAATGGGCAGAACTTAACAACCGTTTACGTGTCATAACTAAGTTGTCGAGCTGAACATTTGAAACATTTAGCTGGTATCAACAGCCGAAAGCTTGAGATTATGTGGAATAAGTCTTGTGCAAGATATCTCAAACGGACTATTCTTTTCTATAAAAAAAGTATGCATTCGTCAAGTTTTAGGTTGTTAAAATATAGAAGGTTTATCATAAATATTATTAGAAAATAAAACCTTGTACAGAATAAAACTGCAATAACTAGTATTATTACAGTTTTGTTTCTATGTTATTAGTAAATTAATATTATTACTATTATATCAATGTTATTACTAAATTTGTTTATAATTCGTGTATCAAATTGCAAAACTATTATTAAGATTGGAAAAATACTATCTTTAAAACATTAAAATAATTAAATCTTAATTTATTGATCAATAAATAAAATCATTTTTATTGAGACTCTTGAAAAAATATTATGCTAAAGTCTTTTAATAGCAAATTAAACTTCAAGGTGAGATATTAGTTTGATTATTTAGATTTGCATAAAAGCCGACCACACTATGTATATATAAGCAGTTGCTATTATTGCAGCGATAGATACACTTGAAATATAACTTTGTAAAACATAGCGATTAGTTATTTATCTGTTTTTGTTTCGTTTTGCGGTTAAATAAAACGTAAATAGCTTTCTTTTTTCTAAATATCAATGCAGAGAAAAGAGAGAGTGGTATCGTGATGGAGAGTAGTATTCAAAGAAATAGTTAGTATTCAACAATGATGAAATGTCTAACACTATACCACGTGTGTAGTTAAGATTCTTCATAAAGAATTTGTTCTAACAGTTGCTTCTCCAAGATTTATTTTCGAAAGTAGTTCATCAAAATTCTTCCGAAAATCATACTCAAGGGATTTTAAGTAATGGACAAATCTGATGTTGTGACCATCTTTTGTTACCTCGGGTAGCAATATCTATATTGAGAAGTCTGACGAAAGAGTGTAGAAATATTCACACCTCTGTTTTATGCACACCTCTGTTTGACAGTGCATTCAAAAAAGCTGTGCAGGCAATACCTGTATTGTTTTGTCATACCACTCTGAATAGGGATAAATATTTGAAGCTGATTAGCTGCAAGAAAAAGAAACAAGCTGTAAGGACAAAATCTCAGGAATCCAATTCTGTGAGGAACCAATCAGTCAATAGGATTAGATATGTTGTGGCCACATTGTATTTATATTTGATGGCACGTTTTAAAGGGAAACCTCTCTATCATCTCAATTCCCTCACCCTAGAAAGCTCTTGAAATATTTCCAATAAAAAATAGATTTATATTATGAGTATATGAAATTTAATTTGTTTGAATGAAAAAATAAAAAAGTATCTGACGGTCAGAAAAAATCAGTTTAAAAGAAGTGATTTCTTTCTAAACTTAAGAAATATTGATTGCAAAATCAAATAAGATTAACTACTTTTTTTTATTTATTTTAGAATAAGTGTATACTTTCAATATTCTAAACGTAAAACCAGTATTAATGTCTTTTATTAAGAGATCATGAAAGTTGGTTTGATATAAAAAAAAAAAAAACAAGCACTGAGAAGTTCTCCATGGATTTTTTTATGCATGTAGTTGGGGCACATTGCTTCTAAGAGAAGAACTTTAGTTTGTAGATTTCTAATCTCAACAAGAAGTTCATATAAAGCATGAGGGTGTGATAGTTATTCGGATCGTTGCCATGGGACGGTAAGAACTCTGGTAAAGTGGCAAATCTTATCTCCCTAAGGGATTATGGTCCTGAATACCATAGAATTAAGAGAAAATAAAATCTCTACTCCAGTGGATGGGTATAGGAGTTATCCAGTGGTTAGCATTCCCAATCCCTCATCCAGTGGTTAGCATTCCCAATCAGTCGCTCTGATATCAATGACGCTATAAGATATTTTGCAAGAAGAGAGTTTTCTTATCAAAAGTTTTATATTATGGTACTTGGTTTGAAAGGATTCATTATATAAGAGGCACTTACCACTCTTGTTTGAAGTCATAATGGGCAGTGAAGATAAAACCAGAGTATTAAAGTGGTACCAAAGAAAATATGAATTGAAGGATTGAATAGATTTATGATTGGTTATCTTATTTAAAACCTATAATTCTGTTCCACTATCTTCTGAATGATCTTAAAGTTGCGACAGTATATTAATTATTTATTTTTTAACTTCTGTTTTTAAATCTGTTGTTAAGTAGTCTTTTAAGTAGAGTGATGTTCAACTCATGTCATTTCAATATAGTGTCTAAAATATTTCGAGCAGTTTCCGTGATTTGCTATGAACAGACAGAAGTGCCGGAAATTTTTGGAAAATCGTTTAAAGATGAGAGTAATTATTCAATGCATTTGTCATTTGAGAAATTCACTTGAGTCATATATTCCTATGTTCTATTTCTAAGCAAAAATATTTTTATTTTAACCTGAGCGCATGCATTAATGCATTTATTAACATACATATTTGCAATTAAAGTGAATTGAAGAGAATGGTTTTGATTAAAACTAGTTCGTAAAATTGCGCTAACTAAATATATAATACCTTCAATTCAAAAGTGATTGTTAATAACCTTTTATATAAATTGAAATGACGTTCGCCCAAAGTAACATTTATCCGAGATGCAATCAACAAGCTATTTAATTTGAGATCAAATATAGTTCCATGTGCAGAAGCCGATTTTTATAATAAGTAATCATATGGACATTTTAACCTTAAATTTTGTAAGTTTTGTCAGTTTGCGAGTGGAAAGGGCGGCTTATACCGCCTCCAAACTGTGACACACTGCGTCACTCTTAGTTGATTTAGTTTAATATGCCACATAGTGATATTGCAGGATTTATTGAAAATTATATCACAATCTGTTAAGCAGTTTAGTAAAAGTTGTTTTTCCCACACTAAAAGGATTTATTGAAAGCAATGATGTAGTAACTATATAAAAAAAATTATATAAACAGAATAATATGAGTTTATTTCATACAAAGCAGAATTAATTATTGAGATAAAATAAGTGTCTGAGATAGTTACTAATTATATATAGCTAATTTTATTTTAGATATGTCAGAAAGTTAAAACTTGATTCAAGTATTTAGAATAATTAGAACACTAGGCTAGCTAGCAAGACTCCTTCATCTTTGTTGAATAAACAAAAGTGCATTTACAGAAACAAAAATAAATAATGTCTCTATTCTTCAGGGAAATAATTGCATTTACCGCTATTGTTTTTACAGAGTTTCTTATGCTATAATGTAATACAATAAACATTAGATCAGTGCAGTTGCCATAACTATCTAAGGAAGTGGAGGCTTGTTCTAGTTAAAACAGACCGGGAAGCCATGTCAACTAGTCATGCTTGTATTAGCAACAGCATGCTAGAATTTCTACTGTTTAACTTAAGTTATCTCATAATATAATAAAATCAATATTAATTAAGGAGAAATTTGTCATCATTCGTTATCATTTATTATTTGAGAAGAAATATAAAATCAAATTGACATAAAATTTAATTTTTTACAATTAGTTTCATGTAGCTTTTACTCCTCAATAAGTAATGAAAGAAATATTTTAAATTAATCATTGAATTTCTTTCAGAATTTACCGTTTTTTTTCTATAGAATTAGTTTTTGAGTTTTTTAGAATTTTTGCAAAAGCAGTAAAACTATTTTTTTTAAACATGGAATGCTAGTTGCATTGACATAAATGTATCACTTTTATTTGGAGCATTTTTCGGGGAAAAAAATATTTTAAGGGTTCTGAGAAATCTGTGACGTTAGATTTCAAACGCTTGAGATGATGATTAATGTTAGATTGCAGTGCTGTCTTCTGGACAACAATATAATCACCTTAAGAATTAACCTCCATGGGTTACTAACCAATTGGAAACCTTATCTCTCCAAAATTATGATTGAGTAAAACTTTCAGTTTAAATAAAATTTGTCAGTTTTGCTTTGTATTGTATTAATGCCCTAAGAGAAAGTGTGCCTATGTCAAACCAAATTTTTTATTATTAATCAGCGGTAAAGTGCACCGCAAACGTTGACGATCTATTGTGCTAACAGAGCTTTCTCGTACATTGACGCCTCCGAGGAGTATTCTCTTCCCATAGTTATGTATAAGTGGTTGGCAGTCGACTGTTGGTCCTGGACTGTTTGAAAAAGGAGAAGTGTAATATATCCCTTCTCGTTAAAATGAATTATGTTAAGTTGTACATACAGCTGTATTTTTAAACGAACAATAAGTGATGTTAGTTTCAGCTAGCAAGTAACATTAGTATCAGTAACAGCCAGCTAGCAAGTGACAGTAGTATCAGAAATGGGATCTTGGGCCTATATCTTGTAAGTCATAGGGTGCTGTATATGATGCCGTAGTTTAGATGGCCTTAGGGATGAACTTTGGGTATGTTACATAACAGTAGAGGTTATGGCCGAGATCCTACTGCGCATAAGTTGAGTCGTGCAACTAGTTGACAGTCGACGGATCGTCGCCTTTTTGAGGATGGAGAAGGTGTTATATCTCTTCTTGCTGGAGTTAATTGAATCTTCTTTTCATATACATTTTTATCACGAGCAAAGCGGGATTAATTCCTCTAGCTCCAGAAATGGAATCTTGGGCCAAGTTCTGATGCTTTTTGTGATAGCACGGTCCCGGAGTTGGCCGTTGAATTTGTAACAGAACACTGGAGTTTTTCCCAACATCTATTTGTGGCAGGCAACTTTGCCCATCGACGCTGAGCTGAAGAGGCACCTAGGAAGAGAAAATGCAAGAAGTGTACGCGGATCTCCACGTACGAGTCCAGTGTGCTACATTGAGCTAATCCAATCTTTTGGATCTTTTTCTTAATTCAGTATTGAACATATTTCATTTATATTCTGATCAGTTTTGATAATATGCTATTCTTTATACCAGGAATATGTATATTAAAAGAAGATGACCATGGAGTTGGAGGTACCCAACAATGCAGTCGTGGTCAGGGATGCCTACAAGAGGTATGGCCGTCAGTCTGTAGTACTCAGAGGCCTTAACATGACTGTACAGAAGGGAACCATGTAATATTTATATTTATTTATTTTTTTATTTTACAAAAAAAAATGTAATATTTCATTATTTTCTCATGTATGGTAATTATTGTATAAATTTTTTTTTTTTGTAGATATGGTTTTCTGGGACCAAGTGGTTGCGGGAAGACAACACTTTTGAATTGTGTTGTAGGTAGAACAACTTTAGATTCTGGAGACATAATGTTGAGTGTAAATTCAAAGTCAGATATTGGTTACATGCCTCAGGTATTTTTTTTTTTTTCAATTTTTCATTGATATATTAAATTGATAATATCTTTCTCTTATTTTTATAACATCTACATCTGAAATTTATTATTTTTAAAACGGAAACTCACGACACGAGGTTTTCTTTTAAAAATTTGACATTAGAACAATTGTTGCGTATTTATTTATAATTTTTTGGAAAAGATCTGCAAATCTTAGCATTATTTTTGATAAAGCAAACAAACAAAATAATCATTTTCTTCACTATCTTGTTACAATAAGAGGCAATATGATTTTAGAAATTCCATTTTCAACGTAACTACTTATATTACCATTTAGATATTATAATAAAAAGTTATTATGATTCATTTCATTTACTGTGTAACATTGGTATCTTAATTCTGCCAATATTGGGCAGACAGCGAAAAAATGAAATCTATTTTCCACTTCACGGTAATTGAACAGTGAACAGAATCATTTTCTCTACTGTTGAAATTCAACATTTCTGTTCTTGCCTTTATAATTACCCGCATTACACCTAAATCGTTGCTGTCCGAAATTATATAGTTTTACCCTGTAAATCTAGAGTTTTGTACACTAAATTTTTCTTGATTTTTTTTTTTTGCTATTTTTTCTCTAAATCGTATTTTTAAATTATTAATTAAACTTTTAATTTATCAATTAAATATTTTTTTGTCCACTTAATATTACCAAAAGTTTGTTTTACTCAATTCCAGAATATTTGGAAACCAGAATCATTTTTATGGAGATGTTTATACGCCAATGCCAGGGAGTTTTTTTAAAGTAAAGAATTCTTTATTTGGTCTACGTTTCGGGTACCATTGAAAATTTATTTGAGAAAACTGAGATGTATTACAAAGTACTGTAAAGAAGAAAAATAAATAATTATATATATATATATAAATAAGAAGTTAAATTATTAATGTCTATAGATTTGTTTTTAAAAATTTTTATTTATTTCAAATACAATCTATATAATTAATAATATTAATACACAAATAATAATGTTAATATTCACTTAACACACTAGTTGGGAACTCTGTGTTCTTTCCCGATGAAAGTACAAATTAGAATTGAATTATTTAAATTTTCTTCTCCCATATCTAGACTAGTTACATATACAGCAGTAAGGAGGGGGTTTCCTAGTAATGCACACTTGCATTGTTTCTAGGACTACAGAGTGCTGACGGGAAATTACATTTAATTATGTTATGATCTATAACTCCTCCCCCTTTAAATTCGACTTCCCCTAGGAAGAATGAAAATACAAATCAATCAATTATTTTACCCATACAATTTCTTTATGCAATAATTCCTATTTACTATTCTTATATACTAATTAATTGTACAATACTTTCTTATACTTATAATTCTTATTTACTAATTCTAATACATTTGGATGCAAATTCTGTAAAACTTAAATATTAATTGTGAATTGATTTTCTTCAGTATTGTTTACAGGTGGTTTAGGCTTTTTTAATCTGAGTTTAAGTTTAAATGGTTTAAATTTACATATTAGGTAAACAGTAATACTAATGATGTTAATAACAATACAACATGTGATCATTATCCACAAATAATTATCATGGTTATTTCTCTTACTTTCTCTTATAGGGATTACAGGATTTAAAGGTATGTCTTGAAGTGTGAATTTCTTGAGGTGGATTTCCATTTCGGGAGTTCTCTGTTGGGTTAGATTAAAGTTGATAGTTGGAAGTATACGATGATGTCCATTCGTGTGTGACAGGTGAATCAGCTTGTTACCTTTGTAATAAACAGTGGCTTCTTCAGTTTTCATAAGATATATGCCATGTATTGTCTTTGTTTCCGAATCTTCTCTTTCAACAATTAAAATTTTGTCTGGTTGTGTGAAAATGATCAAATATTGGTTTATTTCCTTTATAAGTTCAATATGGTTTTCTTTTATGTAGAGTTTAACAAAGCTGCAGTTATATGGTGATTCTTGTAGGATTATTCCACTCTCGCATCTTGAGTGGTGGTTGGATAAGTCACTTTCGAAACATTGATAAAATTTGTCCGTCTGTTTGCAGTTATTATTTAAAGGTATTATTACACTGTCATCGACTGTTTTTAATACATATTTATTCTCAGGAATAACCGTGACATATTGTGATTCGAATTTTGAGGGAATTGAATATAATTTAAATATTTCATATTTAACTTTAGAATTTATAGGTATATCTAAACTGTAAATAATTTTCCCAAAGTGAATTTCACATTGTACTGTAATTAAATACTCATAAGCTAAAACATTTTCAAACTTAACTTCTATAGGCATTTGTTCCTTATAGTATTGAGAAATTTTTTCAAGTTCATGATAGAGGTCATGGGTGGTTATTATGCTTGGATGTAGGGACTTCAATTTGCAGAATGTTATAGAGTTTTCTACATCTTGCAACGTATTTAATATCAAGTTATATAAAATTTGTAACTGGTTAAGGGTCTCTTTTACAATATTTATGTCCATTCTATAATTAATGGTTCTACTAAGTTCTAAGATTCTATACTCTAATTCCTCGCCGTTAAATCTTATCGTTTGTATTGCTTCTTTAAAATTATCAATAATATTTTGATTAATAGAGTATTGCTTACTAAGTTGATTTTGGATCTTTTGCTCGTTTTCTATTAGATTTTCAATTAATTGTTCAAATTTTTCACCGTCAGAGTTATCCAAATTTCCCGTAATAGCTTTTAGTATACTTCCGAGCCCGTTAACGATCCCTCTTTTACTTCTATTACTTGAGTGAATCTTAATGTTGTTAATTTTATCTAATACAGCATTTTTTGTATAGTTGAGCACGTTAAAGGAAGTTTCCAACTCTTCATAAATAGTAATATTCTGTTTGGTGTATAGGATAACTTTGGTGTACTGATTTTCTAATAGTTCAACTTCTAAATATAAGTCTGTAAGGTTGTAATAATGTATCAAAGTATGTGTTTTTTGTTGAAGCTTAGCAGGACCTTGTTTTATGGGTAGGATGCCTGCATTTATGCTGATATCCTTTAATATTGTCCCTCTTGTGACGTAGAAGGACCTGGAAAATCATGAGAATTTTCATTTAATTTTCTTGGTCTTTGCACATTAGACAAATGTATTTTTTCTTGGGTGTTATGATACTTGGGATTTATCTCGGCTGGTTTTAAAGTTTTATTTAGTGATTTTAATTTTTGTTTCGTGTATTTGTTCTTTGTTTTACTTTGTTTTTGTTTGTTTTTTACAAATATTTCCTGTGGGAAATCAGGAGCCTCTTCCCTGTTTTGATTTATTTTATTTATAACTTTCTCTTTAGATATAGAATTGATTTCATTTATTTTCTGGTAAATTAACTTTGTCTTTTCTTTGTGATTATTTATATAATCGTTGAGAATTTGTGTTTCAAGGTCGGCAGCAAATGGGGTGTCGTTCCCGATATGACCATTAATTATATCTATTGGTTTTAATTTAGTGATGGAGTGGATTGTATTATTATAGGCCAGAATGGCAAGCCTAACTTTATTGCCGATTGAATCTTTTTTGTATGCGTCTTGGTTGTTGAATAATCTAATGTGTTCTATTATTGTTGAGTGTAGTCGTTCTACTGGGCCGTTCGACTCTGGGTGTTGTGAACTTGTAAAATGGACTTGAATTTTGTGTAGGGATAATAATTCTTTGACTAAAGAATTATTAAACTCCGTTCCATTATCGCAAATGATTTTATTCGGGAGGTTATGACGCGAAAAGAACTTAATTAATTTATTCACTATTTCAATTGCTTGTCCTGACTTTAATTTATATGCCTGCGCGTATCTAGAAAATGTGTCGATTAAAGTTAAGAATTTAGTTTTTTCAAATGTTACTGTATCCATATGAATTATCTCAAATGGCTTATTAGGATTAGGGGTAATATTAAGTTTAAGTTTTAAAGGTTTTCTATCATATTTTGTTAGTTTACATATTTCACATTTATTGATGAAGTTCTGAACATATTTTCTTAGATTAGGCCAATAATAAACATTTTTTATTCTTTCCTCGGTTTCATCAATGCCGTGATGATTAGTTTTACTTGTGTGGTACTTATCAATTATTTCCATAATTTCTTCCTCATCTACAATGTCTATTAATTTTTTTGTGTTTCTTACCAAATTGATTTCCGAATCTTTGAAATGTCTTGCCATTATGGAATAAAATTCTTCATATATATCGTTTTCAAAATATATTGAATATTTTATTTTAGGGGCTATGTAATTTTTTATAAATTCTACAATATCCAATTCGAAATTGGATTTTGAAATTTGAACTATTATTCTTTTTTTCTGTCCGGGTCAATTTAATATTTTTGGTTTAGTAGGGCTATGTTCAACGGTTGAAACAATTATTTGATTTTGCCCGGTATTAACTGGACCTTCAACTATGGGTATAGAAATTATTGTGTTGCCTTCACTATTAGAATGAACGGTATTTCCGTCTGTTTCGTCGTTGTCTATATTTTCATTATTGTCTTCGAGTTCGTCAAAGTTTACAATAAGAGATTGAGTCTCAATTTGATCATTATTTCCGAGCACTTCTTCCGCGATGGAAGGGTGTTCTGTGAAAAATTGATTTAACATTTCATCTATTTCATTGTCACCAGTGTTAGCTTCATTCATGTTTAATTCGATACGCGATAATGCATCGGCGACTTTGTTTTCCGAAACTTTTTTATATTTAATCTCGTAGTCATACTCTTCCAATTTTAAACGCCATCTCATCAACTTCGAATTAGGCTCCTTAATTGAAAATAACCATTGCAATGGCTTATGATCGCAATAGATTTTAAAATGCCTACCATAAATGTAAGGCCTGAAATGTTTAGTGGCCCATACGACCGCCAATAACTCTTTCTCAATGGTTGAAAGGTGCGATTCTGATTCATTTAGGGTCCTACTTGCATAAGCAATAGGGAGGTCCGCATTGTTGAAATTTTGACTGAGTACGGCTCCTATGGCCACATTACTCGCGTCAGTCGTTAAGTGGAATGTCTTCGAAAAATCCGGGTATTGGAGAATCGGATTGTTGCTTAAAACATTTTTGCATTTATTAAAGCACTCTATATAATCCGGGTCTTTAATATTAATTTCTGAATTCTTTTTAAGGCATTTGGTAAATGGTTTAGTTAATTGAGCAAAATTTGGAATAAATCGTCTATAGTAACCTAGCAATCCTAGGAATGATTTAATTTCTTTCTCTGCTTTGGGGATTGGAAAATTCTGGATACACTGAATTTTTTCGGGATTTGGTTTGACGCCTTCGGGTGTCACTACATGCCCTAAATAGGCAACCTCCTTTTTACAAAATTCGGTTTTATCCAATTGAACTTTAAAATTGGTTTCTTTTAGTCTGGTAAATACAAGTTTCAAATTATTAATATGCTCTTGTAGACTTGAGCTGAAAACAAGAATATCATCTAAATAAACTATTACGTTATCCAATCCTCTGAGGACGTTATCCATTACGCGTTGAAATGTGGAGGAGCTGTTCTTTAGTCCGAACGGCATTCGCAGGAACTCGTAATGTCCTTTATCTATGCTAAACGCCGTTTTCTTTATGCTATTTTCCTCCATTTCCACCTGATGGAATCCGGAGGCCAAGTCCAATGTCGAAAAATAATTACATTTCCCTAGTTTGTCCAAAAGGTCAGTTATATTGGGGATAGGATATTTATCTTCAATTGTTTTATCGTTTAATTTCCGATAATCAATCACTAACCTCCATTTCCGTTTGCCAGAATTATCTAATTTCTTGGGAACAACCCATACAGGTGCATTCCACGGGGAATGAGAAGGTTGAATTATTTTTTGTTCCAGCATTTTATTAATTTGGGTTTGAATTTCATTTTTATGAATTTCTGGATATCTGTAGGTTTTCGCGTATATAGGGATTTCATCTTTTGTCTGAATTGTGTGTTTGATTTGGTTAGTAAATGTTAGTGGTAAGTTTTCTGAGTAGAAGATGTCTGAAAATTGCCTTATTAATTTTATGATTGAGGACCTTTCCTCATCATTCATATGATCCATGCGTAATTGCGAGGTAATTGAATCTTTACTTTCTATATTACTAATTTCGAACATTTTAAATTGGTTAATTTCACGATCTAATATTTCGGTGACTGGGATTGGGTTCTTTATTTTGATTTGGAGGGTTTTTTCACTTAGGTTTTTAATGGGGCATAGGGCTTCAAAATTTTCTACTTTTACTAGACCTTCGGGGATTTCAATGGTTTTGAGTTTTATGTTAGGAATTATTCCTTGTCCTTGTTTTAGATTTTGAATTGGGATTTTAATTATTTCTTCTGACTTTCCCGTTAACTGAAAGGAATACTGTTTCTCTTGTATATTGAGATATTTCAAGGGAATTTTTGCGCTTGGCGTTACTAATTTATTTTCCGTTAGATTAATATCAGCTTTTAGACTTTTGAGATTATCGATTCCTAATAATATGTCAAAATTTCTATTGAATTTGAAAAGATAAAATTTTAGGTTTAGATTTTTTTGTTTGAACAATTTCCCTAATGGAATAAACGTACTAAATTTTTCTTTACTTTCTCCGTGTGCTGTTGAAATTATGAATGGGTCCTGTCGTATGTAGTCTTTGAAATATTTATTGGCTACTGTAGGGTTCACGAAAGACTTAGTGCTCCCTGTATCAACTAGGATTTTTAAATTATCCCTTGGGTAGTTGATATAAGGGAGTATTGAGCTTTGCTCGTCCATAGCCATTAAGTGGCATTTGGGGATTGTGTTTGTCTTACTTCTAAAAAATGATCGCTTTCATTGTATGTGGCTTGTGGGTTAGTTTCTTCAAACGGGTAATTATTCTGCTTTATTGTCTCATTATGGTCTCTGTCATTAGTCTCCATATTATTTACCTCCTCGAAAGCATAATTGCTCCGAGTAATTGGTATGTTGTATGGCGTACGCATATCTTGTTGCCTTACATTATGGCTAGCATTCCTAGTGGAAATGCTCATCGGTGTTGGTCTATGTTGTTTTTGTTGTGGTGGTATGTACCTGTTTGGTTGTGGTCTTTGTGCGATGTTTATAGGACCGGAGGGGAAGTACGTCCTTTCCGGAAGTCTTACTAACGGTGTCCTTGTTAAAGGTTTGTTATATTGTGTTGGTTTTTGTTTATAGTAATCTGTTCTTGGCATTGGCAAGTTCTGTTTATAGTCATTATTGGGTTCTTTTAAGTATTGGAAATCGTTACGGAGTAGGCTGTCCAATTCAGTTAGGGACTGTGGGTTCCGTGTGGCTAGGTTATTTCTAAGGGGGTCCTTTAAGGAGACTATTGTGTGCAATGCCACCAGTTTTTCGTTTTGTTCGGCAACAACAGACGAGTTTCGTATTTCTAAGGCTAGTTTTTGTTTGTATGAGTGAAATTTTTCAATAATTAGGTTAACGAAATCAGACGGGTTCCTATTTACAAATTTAGCGTACATTATGTCGAGCAAAATGCTGCTAGACGTTTGCTTGTTTCCAAACTTTGACACTAAAAATTGTTTTAGTTCTGCCCAATTACTAAAATCTAATTCCTGGATTACTTCGGCCGCTTTGTCTATTAATTTTCCTTTTATATTGATGAATGCTAGTTTTTTATTTTGGAGTGAGACTGGGGGTTGACAACTCTCTATCAATTCGTTTATTTCCTCTACCCTGCTAATAAAATGACTCAACTGTTTTCCATTCCCATTGAAATGCGGAATGGTATCAGTAAATGTTTTTATGTCCGCGATAGTTACCATTGTAGATTGGTTCGGTTCCTCAACCACTAAACTACCTAATGCTTCCACTAGCGACTCAATTTTTCCTTAATTTTTATACTTTAATATTAATGAAAAGGAACTTGAAAATATTTCTCAATTTACAACAATGAGCTTAATTGTGATTGAATAGGCTAAAGTTGGTAAAATACAGACAGGATGTATCTTAGATAATGTCAAAACGAAACTAAAATAATAAATTAAATATAATTAAAATTTAAAATTATAAGAACTTAATTGTAGTAAAATTGTTGTTAGTAACAATTAGTATTGAAATAAATGTTAAAAACAATATCAAGTATTAAAAACAGACTCACAGTGTTGATATGAAAATGACGGACTGTATACTCATATTTGTAGGGTTTCTCTCGAAGATTTGCAGGCTCTCTTGATCGTTGATCGTTAAGACGAATGGAGAATTGTGTTCATCAATTTTCCCGATCTTGTAAATGTCCTACCGACTGCGCCAGTTAAATTATTAATGTCTATAGATTTGTTTTTAAAAATTTTATTTCTTTCAAATACAATCGATATAATTAATAATATTGATACACAAATAATAATGTTAATATTCACTTAACACACTAGTTGGGAACTCTGTGTTCTTTCCCGATGAAAGTACAAATTAGAATTGAATTATTTAAATTTTCTTCTCCCATATCTAGACTAGTTACATATACAGCA
>JAAEAF010009005.1:0-29228 GCA_011037195.1 Triatoma infestans
CGTGCTTGCCACACTCCCCCCTATTCAAATCGCCGTCTGGCAAGCCTTGGCCTTTAATGGGCTATTGAGCCATAGGGTTTAGGTTTGTAATTATAAAACAAATCAAAATATTTTTTTCTTTTATTACAGATTTTACAAGCTAGAATACAATATAGAAAAAAACTCGGCGGTAGGTTTTCATATTTTATTTAATTACTATTATTGCTTTTAACAAGAGAGAATTGCTTTAATTATAATTCAGATATAACTGTATTGTAGAAGACACAGATAGCCCACCATCTATCTACGCAGATGTTCTCTTACAAAGAGCCAAAGAATATAAACTAAATTGGGAAGAGACTGGAAAACTAGCTACTGACTTTCTTGTAGCTGTAAGTATATTTTTTATAAGATGATTGGATTATAAAAATTTTTAATCGCTGTAATAACATTTTTTTAACTGTCTAAAAACTCTGTTGAAATATATGACCACGCCCATAAACTCCATGCATTGGCAAGATTTAATTTGCTTAGATAGATGTCAAAGGAAATAGATTTGGGCAATTAATATTAAGTAGAATTGTAGCATTGTCTTATAAGACCAAGTAGGAAAGAGAAGTTAAAACAATTAACTCTATATAACTCTGTTATTACAGGGATTTGATACATCAGCTGTAACAATATCCTATATCTTATTGATGCTGGCCATATTTCCTGAACATCAAGAATCTGTTTACCAAGAACAAATTGAAATTTTAGGAGAAGATCCTGAAGTACCCCCAACATGGGAGCAACTATCCAAAATGGAATATTTGACTAGAATTATAAAAGAAGTCATGCGACTTTATTGCCCTTATGGTATATTCAGGAATCTTACAAATGATTTAGAATTAGGTAAGATTCAGTATTATTTATTTCATTAATATTTCTCAAAAAATTCTAGTGTACAGTAACAAGACGTTTCTTGCAATTCTTTACTCTTCTACAATTTACATAGTAATTGTAGACAAATTATCTTTATACTTGTAATTTTAAGCCTACATAAACTAGCCACAATCTTTGTGACTGAATTACTCGCCCATCATTAACTATGATCTGATATAATGTGCAAGGATTCCAGAGTCATCATCATCCAGAGATTAAGGCTGCTCTACGAGCCAACCAAATCAATTCAAAACTGTGCCTGCCAGTTTTGGAAATTAGATCAAATCAAGGTCTTTCTAGTCTGGATACCCGGGCATTCAGGTCATAAGGGCAACGGGGGTGGCAGATCGCCGGAAGGAATCCATAAGAGCACTTATTTTCCTTTTAAAGCATCACAGCTCTCCTAGCATGCATGCACAAAAGATTCCAATTATAGCGGGTAGAAACCCTAGGCCAAAGGCAGGCGGAAAAGTTTATTAGTAGCTTTGCCTACGAAGCTTACTATATTAAAGAAAAAACTGCTGCAGAACAACATCTGCCTGGGAAATTATAACCAACGGAGATCGGAGGCCTGCATCGGCTAGAGTAAGAACAAGCTCCGCATTCTTACGGGTTTCCTCACGGGGCATTGTCGTCTCAGAGGACACCAGAAGAAGCTGGGTTTGGACAGTGACAGTTCATGCAGACTCTGTGCGGAGTTGGAGGATACTCCATTACATCTCCTAACGGACTGCGAGGCTGCCACTCAGAGAAGATTTAAGAACCTGGGTAGTTACCAGGTGGAGGAAGAGGAAATAATCTCCCTGGAGCTTGTCAGGATGCTAGGATTCCTCAGGGATCTTAACCTGATGGAGGTTGTGTAGAACGTATGTTCTTGCACCTGCTCGGGTGCTGTGGGCAAATCGAAAGGTCGCAGTGCATTTGCCCCCTCTAAAAAAAATATATTCAAAAAAAGGCCGTGCGGCCATTTTGGTAACTGAGAACTTCTAACTGGTCACGGCAAACTCAAGAAACACTTGAATTGCATGAGCCTGACAACGGACTGAAATGCCAATCAATCCTGAAAAGACTGACTCTGATAAAACTACTCAGAACAAAGAAAGCTCTTTCTATTTATTCTTTTTCCGAGTCCCAATTTTACAGAGAATATATTTTAATATCAGCATCGGTATTGATATATATGTATAATAAAAAAAAATGTATTTTGTAGGAGGAGATTATAAGCTTCCTAAAGGATGCACAGTTTTTATATCACTTTATTACCTACATAGAGACCCAACCTTATGGTTACGTCCAGGCGAATTTTATCCAGATCACTTTCTGCCAGAAGAGAGTGCCAAAAGACCAAAAGGTGCCTATTTTCCATTCAGCTGGGGACCAAGATCTTGCCCAGGTAAGAAAAAAATGGTATATATCCTTTATATTAAACCTATATACGGTAGACATTCAATAAGTAAAAAGGCAAAGAACTGTATAACAAAGGATTAAGAATTATGATACAATCCGTAGATAGCAAGTCCCCTAAGAATCTACACATTGGAAGAACCGCATTTCGTGATAAGGTTCCGATTTTCTGAAGGGATGGAACAATTTGAAATTTATAACCAAATTTTTAAGTAATAGGATGTAAATTGTATGAATTGTGCGAGATTTTATAAGTTAATCAATTCTCCTCAAAGAGTCAAGTTTTAGAGCAATGAAGAAGTAAAAACAAATGTATAAATCTTCAAGGCAAAGAATATTTTGCGGTCGGCATAAAAGAAATAGGAGAGAGTAACTCCTAATTTCCTTACCAATGAATGAATTTTTTTTTTGTTTTTTTTTTTTAATTTAAGGCGTCTCAACATATTGGTTATTTGCGCGCCGGCGCCTTCTCAGGCCTGCGGCCTACGGACCGTGTTCTCCCGTTACAGACAACACTGTCCATCACCGGACAGTGAGCTGTAGGGGCTCCTAGGAAGAGAAAATCTAAGGGCAGCACGGCTGGATTCGAACCCGTGATCTCCGCGTTGCTAGTCCAGCGTGCTACCACTAAGCTAATCCCTTCCCTAATGAATGAAGTGAAGTATTCTCAGGGAAAACCCTTGTCCCGTTAGCATATGGAACAATTAATGAATATTTCATAAATGATCTGACACAAAAACTTCTCCAATAAATGTTAGGATCAACTTACAAAAATTATAGTGGCAGTTTCTCAGATCGAAGTTGAAGATAAACGGGAGTAAATGCTAGCATTTTGCCTTTAATGTTTCGCAGAGAAATTTTGCTTATTTAAACATCCAATCTAAGGGCTTAGCAGATACTGAGGTCATTATAGAATTTTGTACTCTGCAAAGACTGGCCATTGGTTGATTGTCGGTGTAATACGATCCAAAGAGAGGGATCTAAAGCAGAGAGAGAGACACGAAAATTGAGAGTCTCACTCGCTGCTTAGGCTAGACTAGAGTGGGAAACTCTGTTTATATATAGCAGCGCTAGCCTTACAGGGAACAGTCTTTAGAACAGTTTATGTAGCAGTTACAACGCGTCAACAACCAACTACTACGCTTCTCTTCACTCACTTTAAATCTATCGCTACCAATTTCTATATGCGTGTAAAGTCCTGGCAGTTTGTGTTACTTTCTCATTATACAGTGTTCAGCATTATTTCCAGTTTATTTATCTCTCAAACGTCAAACCCAATACTCTCTTTCTCAAACTCATTATATCCGACTACTCTATCGACCTTAAACCTTCGACTTCTTCTTCTATATCCTGCAACTTGTGAACCATATCCTTCTTTGAGACACCATGCGCCCGGAAGTCATCGTACTAATAAATCTGGGGTCTTTCCTATGGCCAACAGATGGAAAGACAGATTTCAAAGCAGACAATGATTCTTATGACTTGGTCCTAACTGACATTTTGTTCCTATACTGTCTCGGTAGCTAGGTTGGTTAGCTACTTCAGCTCTATTAATTTTAAACTTCTTACAGCTGAAAAATGTCCAATAAAATCATATTTTTTAAATAAAATGAAGTACTTAAATGTTGTTTTCTTTGATAATTTCTTAATTTATTTTTTTTAAATTTCCTGTAGGTAGTGTTTATGCGATGGCAGCTAATAAAACGCTCGTCTCAACCCTAATTAGAAAATATAGATTTGAAACAGATTTAACATTTGACAAACTGGAATACAAATATTCCTTGTTACTGGAGGTCAGCCAAGGTTATATGGTCAGAATTAAGCCAAGAAATTGAAATTGGCTGAAATTAATGTACCAAATAATTGTTTTCTTGTTAATTAAATAAACATGTTCAATGTACTTAATAACTTTTGGTAAATAATAAATAATTTTTATATTTTTTAATTATTGAATCTTTATAACTGCATTATATAAATGCAACAAATAAATCCGATACAAAGAACTTTAATGAATGCCGGGAACACTGCCAGTGAAAACTGCCATTAGATATTCAGAAGGTGGCGGGGTCAACGGCGCTTCAGTCATCTTTGGAGATTTCCTGGGAATGAGTTTGAAGAGAAGGCTTGGACAGAGGATTTGAATAAAGGAATAGGGTGAATGTGAAATCTGTTATATCGGGATTAGGGGAGGTCGTTGACAAATGGGATCTTTAGGTCGGTGTGTGTGTGTGTGGTTGGAGACGGAAAAAGCAGCGTCCTCAATGCGACGGAGGATTTTTATATGAAGGTTTGAATTCTATTGCGATTGGAACGATTAGTAGTGCCGTACTGTTATATTTCGTTATGTCCAAACTGCAGCGAACAGTGAGATATAAAGTTGTCTTTATGTTATCTTTTTGAAGTGTTAGTTTAGAGCGTTTGCCAAGAAGTGTAGCCAGAAGGAAGTTGGTTGAAGGAGGGTCCTATATAAGGTAGATCCTGAGATTTAGAGATATCCTCTTTACGGAATTTAGCAAAATGTTCTGAATTTCTATATAGGATACCTACCGAGAAATGAAGATATGCTCCCCACAGAATGTTATATAAGGTCCTGCATTATTGTGTAGTGTACATATCGAAATATGTCTCCATACTGAATGTTGCATAGGCCCCTGAATCTCTTACATAGGGCAGGTTCATACGGAGAATTAAAGTTATCCTTCCTATATAGATAGGATGATGTTGCATACGGTTCTGAATTCCTGTCTTGTTTATACGGAGAATTGAAGTTATCCTCCCTAGAATCTTCCAATGATCAATTTCATAGATTAAAATTGTGACGATCAAGTTGAGGAAAATGTGTACGTACCTACTACCATTTCACCAAAACTAGGTTTCATATATTCGTTAGGATAATACTCTCGAAGGAGAGTTGTATTATAGGTATATCTTGAGTTATTGTAATCAGGCCGGTAGATTGCTGGAGTCTTTTTAAGAGAAAATTTCCCCCCCCCTTTTTTTTTTAAGGAATAAGAGGCTTAGGTCTGTCTTCTGGTACCCACCATTAATAATAAAATAATAATTAGGTAGCATCACCAATATTAAGTTTTTGAAACCACCGCCGGGAAGTATGTTAATCAAAGATATCTTCCCTTTCGATTTCACATTAAGTGCACGTTGCTTTAGCAGCTGTTACTGTTTTTTTCCAGTAGTAAAAATTAGTAACATAATGTGACACAGTCATGGTTTTCTAAAAAAAAAGCTCACGATTGTACTGCCGATTTGAAGGAACATAATGTGTAGTACAGAGTCAAACACCAGATTTGTGTGGATAGGTTATTGAAGTCTATGGAACATGTTTAGTCAGAAAAATTGCCAATTTTTTTTCTTTTTACACAACCTATTAGTTCAAACAAACGTTATTTCCCCTAGGACGCAATCTTCTCTTGTTTTTAATTCACATAAATCTAGACATTGCCAAAAAAAATAATAAAAAAGCAGGATTTAAACTGATTGGGATTTCCACGAAGTCTAATAAAAAGTTTAAATAAAAAAATTAAAAGGGAAAACCACTAGAATCCAAGTAATATAATAATAATAATTAATTTATTTGCCATCGGGGAGAACCCCCATACAAATAGAGTTGGTTCTGAACAATTTACTATAATATAATGTATACATCAAAATAATAAATATAGTAATACAAACAAACCATTAGAGATTACATTAGGCGAAAAAAAAAGAATTTATGTTCGTAACTTCAAAGTACAATAGGTAAATAAATAAATAAATTAAGATAAATTGAAACTTAAACAAAATAATAGAAAATGAATAAACATCTTGCCTCCTAGTCTTAACTTAATAGTTAAATAATTTAAACCAAGTTTTACTTTTAGATTTAATCCAGATTTATTTTGATGTATCGTAAATTTCTATAACTTATATTTTCTCATGTTTAAGAGTAGGTTATCGAATAGTTACTCGTTAATTATGAATGATCTCAATTTCAGACAGGCGATTAAATAGAATATTAAGTTTTTTATCTTGTGATAGTCATTGTTAGCAAATAATGAAGGGAATGTATCGGCTGTTGTATCATTTACATAAGGTATATAGTGGTTTCTGAGAGCACAGTATATAGGGCATTTAACAGTAATGTGGTAGAGATCTTCTAAAACATTCATATTACAAATAGTACATATCTCTTTTGGCTTAATTATATAAACTAAATTTTTATAAGTAATTTTAATTTGGTTATTTACTAGATAGTCTTAATTGGGAGAAAATTTTGATTATGGTGAATGTTAAATTGGTGTTGCAGTAATAATATTCTGTGGTGCTGGTGGCCTCTACAATTTGTTTATAAAATGGGCTGTATTCGCTAACGCGCTGTAGCTCAAGATCATCGGCTTTTAAATATTCTGAATATTTTTTTAAAACTATAGAAATTTTTCCTTTAAATTTTATTGAGTCAGTTACTGACAAAAGAGAGTTTTCGTCTTACTGACAAAAGACAGTTTTCGTCTATTTTTTTTTAAGTATTTCATATAATTGGGAATACCAATTAAATTTAATCGACCTCTGAATCTGATGATTTTCTTTCAATTTAAGATAACATATTTTTGGTATCCTATCACTATTCATTTTGAGAAGTTTCAGGACCCAGTTTAACGCAAGTTTTATTACTTTAAGTGATGAATGATCTACCTTATATTCCATTCTAATCAGCCAAAATGGTGTATTTTTGTTTAAATTAAAAAGTCTTTTATAAAAATATAAATATGCCCTTTCAATAATGTTAAGGTATCGCAACCCCCATATCTCGGAGCATTAGAAAAGAGTGCTCATGGCAATTGCTTCTTTTAGTTCCAAGTAATATAAAAATAATAATATATATCAAATAAGAAATTGGTTAAATAGAGGGATTAATAGAATCGGTCTATGAATCAGAGGAATCCATAAATGTCTTAAAAACTACCCATTGATCTTGAGTTAGTTAGGGAGACTGTCATTGACCATGGCCTAGGGGCCCGCTCTATAATGCAGGGACTACAGAGTGGTCAAGGTTATATTATAATTTAAAAATTATAGTCCAAGTTTATTGTACAGTATATTGATTTATTATTATTATTTTTTTTATCGCTAAAGGAATCAAATAGCTATTTTATTTTATTTATTATAATTTATACAACATTTTATGTGTCGATAAATAGATTTGACTGATTGATTTTTTTTTATTTGTTACAACAAAATAAAGTAGAAAGAAATAATAATAATGCTTACGATTCGAAAAGACAATTAATTACAAGATTAAGTAATTGAAAAACTATTGCAAAAAGGGACGATAAACATGGTCCTTTAAAGAAAGTAAATAAACAAATTAAACATTACATTACTTTTCATACAAATAAAAAAATCTGGTGTGAAATACTCACACAACTTTCTCTTACTCCAGTTCTCAAAATTATAATTGACAAATGTTATAGTTTTTTTTTTTTTTAAGGCGTCTCAACATCTGTGGTATTTGCGCCCGGAGCCATCTCAGTACACTGCCGGCCTCCGGACAGTGTTCTCCCGTTACAGACAACACTGTCCATCACCGGTCAGTGAGCTGTAGGGACTCCTAGGAAGAGAAAATCTAAGGGCAGCACAATGTTATAGTTGGTGTACCAAATATAACGAAATTCGTCGAAAACTGAATAAGCTGTTCAGTAAAAGCGCACTTCCGGCTGAAGAATTTTCTTAAAACTTGGATTTTGGCCATCTATTTATTTCTAATTAATTTTGTTTTGGATGATAGAACTGTATAATCAACTATGATACCACTTTAGAGGAAGCTGTAACCCTACCCCTCTCCTAAAAGTGCCCTTAAATGAATTTTCCCAGAGAAATGTTTTATATATAAGTTATAGATCTTTAAATGTTTAGTTTATATGTGTTGTTTCAAAAAAATCGTCGTGGCCATTTTTGAGAAAATCGCGAAAAAGTGAAAAAATCATATTTAGTAAAGTGTTAAAACAAAAGCACTTCCGGTTTTCCGTTTTTTCTCAAACTCGGAATTTCAACAACATATTTAATTCCAATTAACATTATTTAAATGACCGAATTGTGTAATAACCTGAAATAGCACTTTAGAGGATAACCTAACCCCACCCTCCACAGACGGCCTTAAATCATTTCACAGAGAAATGTTTCAAATAAAAGTTGTGCTCCTTGTATATGGTTAGTTGCTTTGATCAAAGTTTAAAGAAAATACTGCAGCCATTTTTGAGGGGTGAAGAAGAAAAACGCAAAAAAGTAAATAAGTGAACTAGTAAAGTGTAACTTTCGGTTTCCGAAATTTGCCCACAGATAACGCACAGCCAGAATCCGCATGGTGATAACCTAAACGGCATATTCAAAGTTTCGTTTCTACGGTTTTCGTTGTAGTTAGGCTGTTCCATACACAACAACACACACCACACACAAGACCAATTTGCTAACATAAAAACCACTTTTTTGGATTCAGGGGGACTCAAAATGTGATATTTCCGGTGAATCTCGATATCGAAAAATTTGACTCCGAGTACAATACTTCCTCTTACTAGGAGTAAGAGAAAGTAATAAAATAAGCAACCCTTAAGTAAATATAAAATCAAACAAAATCGTTACTTCTTAACATCTCCACTAAATAACAATAAACATCATTTAATTTTACTAGATTGTTGTAATTCAGGATACTCTCCACATCATGAACTATATATCTTTGTATGTAACGCTGGCGGTAGTCACAATAACCAGGACAGATTAGAACAAGATGCTCCAAAACATTGCCTATAACCTTGTTACACAATTTACAAATTTCATTTTCCCTTTTATATAAAACCTTATAAAGTCATCATTTGCAACCCTCAATTGGCTGACTATCCTTATTTTTTCAAAACTTGTACAAAATTTTATATAATCCTCAGGCTCAAAACATTTAAAATTAAAAACTCTACGATAGGAAGGCAGATAATTGGAGTTAATAATTCTATTTACATCAACCGATAACAAATTATTATTAAACTTCTGCAACAAGTTCTTCCTGTTCTCTACTAGATTATCTTATATCCGACGTAGTAAAAAAATTTTGATCTCTCCCATTTTCTGCAAGACATTTTACTTGGCTCACCCAGTTATAATTGACATCAGCACAGACGGAATCAAGCTTGCAAAGTGCTCTAAAGCAGTGTTTTAACAAATTATTTTCCGGTAATTTCATCAACTTTATCCAATAATTCACCACCCAATTGAACACCTTTGCAGCAACCTGACTTCGTCCCAATTCCAATCCAAGGTCAATTTGTGGTCCAGAATTATTCCGAGATACATGACGTTGTTAGACCAACGGATCAAAGTATTGTTGTGTTTAATTTGTCGGTTGATTGTAGATCTACGTTTAGTAAATAATATGGCGTTTTTTTTGTCATGATTTATTACTATTTTCCATTTAAAAATGTTTAACGAATAGTCTGTAAGGTATATATGTGTGTGTGTGTAAGGGTCAGCGGACTCAAAAACCAAAATCGCTAATGTCCATGCTTTATATTTTGCATATGTTCTACTCTAGAGACAATAATTAGGCTAAACTGGGGTCATTCGGAAATATTACTTTATTGAATATAAATAATGGGGAATATCAAACTGGACTAAAAAATATGTCCATTGTAGTGGAAGAACGAAATGAAAAATAATAGTTTTTAAAAATAATTTAGAATATTTTATAATGTGAATTTAACTTCAAAAAGAATGTATTTTACTGTCAGGTACTATAAATTTGGATCATTAAACAAAGGCACAAAATCCCGTTAGGGTAACTCCTTTGTATAAGAGAATTCCCCCGCGAGAGAGAGAGCAATTCCAAAGAAGGGAGTCTAATATTAGCTTTAAAAGAGTAAAGAGTACACAGTCTTAACTCAGCCTTCAAACCATACAGGCATTCTACTTCAGAAAGCCAAAACACTTCAGGAATTGCTCTCTTAGTATCAGTGCCAGTTATAAGTTAAAACATAAGAGTTTAGCATCTAATCTAGATTAATTAATTGATTTATACTTAATCGCTGTGATATTATAAAGCTATTTAAATTCAGTTAGAAAATATATTTATTTTATAATCAGTGGTGCTTTATTGATTATTATTCTTATATTCTATCTCAAACAAACACAAGCCCTTTTCGCTAAAACGCTCACGCCACAAGCTACCTACAAATACACATCCACACCATATCATTACACCATCTATCTATCGTAAACATTATTTTTGAATCTCTAAACCCTCCATTCTCAAACCTAATTTTCTCCGAAAGCCACCATTTTCTCTTTGTCATAATAATACTTCACTTTATCATGTTATTTATCATGTTGTTTATCATTACACCATCTATCTATCGTAAACATTATTTTTGAATCTCTAAACCCTCCATTCTCAAACCTAATTTTCTCCGAAAGCCACCATTTTCTCTTTGTCATTATAATACTTCACTTTATCATGTTATTTAACCATTAAATTAATCACCATTATTATTTGAATAATAATAAGATATTGTTTCATTCTACTTAATACTGCTAACCCTCTTGTTTAATATAAATAAGATAAAAATGTATAGTTCATGATAATTCATAAAATTGCATTTCTTTCCCTTGTTTAATGTATTTTAATTTACAATTCAAATTTACATTTTTCTACCAAAATTTTAGCATTTTTTTCTTACATCAACCCTGCATGTACTTCAGTATTTAATTATTATTTTATTCGCTTATGGAAAGCATAATAATTTGTATATTGCAGTTATTTTGTTATATTAACTGTATTAACTATTTACTTTTGTTATACAATTAATATAACACTTTCTCGGTCTTCAATCTTTTTTTTACATTTGTATACTTAAACTTTATATTATATTCTTATTTGCATAAAGTATTTTCTTATTTGTAAAGTACTTTTATAAAATTTCTTTCAACCCCATTCTTTCAAAACATTCACTTTAACATTCTCGCCAATAAATACAACCTCGCTAATAAATACATTCCACGTTAATAATACATTCACGCTAATAAACAAATTAATTTATTCTAACAACAATCAATTACTTTGTCCGCACTGTAAAATCTAATTTTAATTTGTTGTTGTGAATGTAATTATTAATTTAGTTACATTTTCTAACAATTTTTTGTATAATTACACAATAAATAATACAGCTATCAGGTGGCTGGTCTTGTTTCACTATCTCGTTTACTTTCTGCAAAAAAAATGAAATAAATTAAAATCTAAAAGTCGTTCTAATTAACAAAAATGATAATTCAATCAATATTTTCTAAACAATTTATTGGCAAAGATAATGAAATTGATTAAATCCCTATTATACTGTTAATCTAAATGAAATAATCTTGTTATGCATAGCAACATGCATTTTCATGTCGTTCAGAAAACGCCGAAAATTTGGAATTATTCGCGTTTATTTTAATGTTAATAATGTATCTGGATGTGTTTAAACAATTATACGTCCTGAATCTCATAAGACATGTTTGCTGACCAATAGAAGTCTGTTTATTTGCGAGGAGGGAAGGGAGGATTATAGTGCTCCTAGTTTTGAAGACCAGGAGGCGCCACTGGTGGATATAATATTATTGAAATAATGTATATTTAATTTACTTTTAAAATTACATAAAAACGTAAGAACCAATAGCTGGAATTAAATAAATAAATTCAATTTTGAATTATCCAATTTTCAATTATCCATTAATTAGGTTTCCGATCATTGTACTACGTATTGGTAGTATTATATACACTTAACGCTTATTGAACATGCCGCCAGTAAAAATTTGAGCATGTTCTCTAGCCAGAGATTATCGCACACTAACACTTGAACTTAGTTTTTTTTTTTTTTTTTAATTTATTTATTGTAATACAGCACCAACACAAAATGTGTTTTGCCTGTAATGCTGTTGTCTGTATGATAATGTACTGACGTGTAGAACGTGTGCAGGTACCCCATCCAATGATGGCCCTGTTGGAGTGATTTGTTTATGGAGTGAATAAATGAAATGTGAAGTGAAATGAATGTATGGGTGTGAATGTAATTATGCTAGTTCATAATGTCGTTCAGTGAGGTCTGTCAGTCAGTATGAAGTTTGTCTACGGTGGATGTAACAAGTCCTGTGGCCATCTCCGTTTTAGTCTTCTTCCTGGAACTAGAGTTGTTTGTAAATTGTTGATTAGAAGATTTGTATGACTGTTCAGTTTGACATGATACTTAGTGTACAGTCGATGTGCTGCTTGTTGTACTGTTTCAGTGTTTGTGTCTTTATGTATTGTTTCGTTTGTAACATAGAAAGGAGATGAAAGTATAGTCCGCAGTGTGCGAGATTGGAATGTCTGAATTTTTTTCAAATGTGTCTGTTTAGCCGCTCCCCAAAGCTGAAGTCCGTATGTCCAAATTGGTTTCAATAGAGTCTTGTAAATTAGGAGTTTGTTGTTTATGTTTAATGTGGATTTTGTCTTTAGTAATCTATATAACTGTTTGAAACGTAAATTAAGTTCAAGTCTTTTAGTTTTTACATGTGTTGCCCAAGTTAGTCGTTTGTCCAAGTGCATCCCTAAATATTTTACCGAGTTACTTAACGGTAATGGTTCGTTATCATATTTCACAGGTATATCTTCCGTCTTTTTTAGAGTAAAATGTACTGTTTTTGTTTTGTTTATATTGAGTTTACTTTTCCATGTGATGTTCCAGTTATGCAAGTTAGTCAAATGCTGCTCCAATATTAATTTGTTGGTTATTATGTCTGTGTTGGTAACAAGTAGTGCTGTGTCATCCGCATAGGTCGCAGTAACTATATTCGGATGTTCAGGTATGTCGTATGTGTAAATATTGTATAGTAGTGGCCCCAGAACACTCCCCTGCGGGACTCCAGCCTCAATGGGATGAATGTCGGAGATAACTGTTTTTACCCTAACACTGAAGAATCTGTCCTCGAGATAAGATTTTAGCAAAAGGTAATAAGTGAAAGGTAGAATTCTCTTTAGTTTGACAAGCAATCCTGGGTGCCATACTTTATCGAAGGCTTGTGAAACATCTAGAAAAATGCCTGTACATATCTGTTTGGATTCGAGAGCGTTAGCAATGTGTGTTGTGACTCTTTGTATTTGATGAATAGTAGAGTGCTGTTGTCTGAAGCCAAATTGATGCTGTGGTATGATACGGTCTGTATAGTGTGTAAGTCGTTTTATGAGCAGTTTTTCTAGTAATTTTCCTAGTATCGGAAGCAAACTAATTGGTCTGTAGGAAGTAGGCTCTGTAGGAGATTTGCCAGGTTTTGGTATCATAGTTACTAAGGAATATTTCCAGATAAGAGGGAAATAAACAGTCCTTAGTGATGCATTAAATAGAAACGTGAGATACAGTATTGCTTTTTTTGGCAATAGTTTAAGGATGTCTGCAGTAATGAGATCGTATCCCGGTGATTTCTTGTTTGACAAGTTCTTAATAGCATGTTGTACTTCTGCGGGTGTAAAAGGTCTACTACTTGAACTTAGTAGGGCCGTAGTAGCCCTGTGTAGTGGTGGGGAACGGAAGCTGATTGGCTGTGAAACCCTTTAACTGGAACCAGGCTTTCTTGCCGGCCGCAGCGTTGGCTTCTTTGAAGGCGCTGACACACATGGAATGTAGAGAAGATAAACACTCTTATAATATTAGAAACAAAAATAATCTACACTTATCAGTGAGGAGTAGATTGGCAAAGTCGGAATTAGCTCCAAGTGCGATTAGTGTAAGAATATTTAACAAACTGCCGATGGAAATAATGGGTCTGAAGACAGAACCATTTGAGAAAACCTTAAAACATTTCTTTAAGGAAAACAGCTACTATAAAATAAATGAGTTTCTTGAAGAGAAGTGGGCGGTGGGAGGCACTTCACGATAGACTAAATATCGTGGATATTTTTTTTTTTTTAGTGAGAACAAAGTGCAAAAATCAGGGCGATGATATTTGAACTAGCAAACTTATTGTTTATGACGTGGTTTTGACGTACCTTATGTTACTTGTTAATTTATTTAGGCAAAATAAAAAATAAGTAAATAATTTTTTTTTGTCGTGAAACTACAATGTTTGTTGCTTAATTTAATTCGTTTTACTAATAGTTTGGTGTGATTTATATTTTACTTTCTCTTACTCCTAGTAAGAGGAAGTATTGTAATCGTGTCAAATTTTCGATATCGAGTTTTCACCGGAAATATCCGTTTTGAGGTCCCCTGAGTCCAAAAAAGTGGTTTTTAGCAAATGGTCTGTCTGTGTGTGTGTCTGTTGTGTGTCTGTGTGTGTGTATATGAACAGCATAGCTCAAAAACGAAAAACCGTAGAAAACTGAAACTTAATATTCCGTTTAGGTATCACCATGCGATCTGACTGTGCGTTATCTGTCAAAATTCCTCAACCGGAAGTACCACTTTACTAGTTGACTTTTTTACTTTTTTGCGTTTTTCTCAAAAATGGCTCCAAGGATTTTCTTTAAACTTGATACATCAACTACATATACAAGGAGCTACAACTTTTATTTGAAACATTTCTCTGGGAAAATTGATTTAAGGGCCTTTCTGGTGGAGGGGTGGGGTTAGGTTACCCTCTAAAGTGTTATTTCAGGTTATTACACAATTCGGTCATTTAAATAATGTTAATTAAAATTAAATATGTGTTGAAATTCCGAGTTTGAGAAAAATTCCCCCCCCCGCAAAACCGGAAGTTGCTTTTGTTTTAACACTTTACGAATAGGATTTTTTTTTTCATCTTTTTCGCGATTTCACAAGAAATGGGGCTCGACGATTTTCTTGAAACTACCTATAATATAAACATTCAAAGATCTACAACTTTTATATAAAACCTTTCTCTGGGAAAATTCATTTAAGGGCACTTTTAGGAGAGTGGTAGGGTTGCAGCTTCCTCTAAAGTGGTATCATACTTGATTATACAACTCTATCATCCAAATGAAATTAATTAGAAATAAATAGTTGGCCAAAATTCCGGGTGTGAAGAAAATCAGTAAACCGGAAGTGCGCTTTTACTGAATAGTTTTTTCAGTTTTCGACAAATTTCATTTAATTTGGTTAACAAACTATAAAATTTGTCAATTATAATTTTGATAACTGGAGTAAGAGAAAGTTGTGTGAGTGTTTCACACCAGATTTTTTTTTCTTAAGTTCCTTAATTCAAATTTATTTTTTATAACACCTATTTTGTCGGAACAACAAATATTCTGAAGGATAATAAATCAATCAATGTCCAAAAAACCGGCCTGGAAAAATGTTTTTTTAACTAACAGTGATAGCATATTTACGTGTGTAGATAGGTGTGTAGATACGATAATTGTTGGACTCATTTCCGAAAATAAATCGCGAATAATTGAAAAACAATAGAAGAATAATTGAACTTCCTATTAAATGAATTTGGTTCAAAACTTCTAAATTTTCTAAACGGGGACTACAAATTTGGGATTTCCATAAACAGATATACACACACATATATAATATATACATTTCATATAATTAACAACGGTTGCTGCTCCTGTGACAATAATTTGGATCAGACATGTGAACACTTAAAAAACTTTAGTGGAAAATAAAGTAAATTAACTTTAATGGAAGACTGAGTTGATAAAGAAAGAAGACATATTTAATACTTCACATTATTAAGACAGGAAAAACAAGTTGGCCAATTACATGATCATTAATCCTAGTGAAAATAATTTTACCATAATTGAATATTATATTCATTAATTACATTGGATTAGAAATTTTATTAATTTTTTACTTTCTCTTACTCCTAGTAAGAGAAAGTATTGTATTCGTGTCAAATTTTCGATATCGAGTTTTCACCGGAGATATCCGCTTTGAGGTCCCCTGAGTCCAAAAAAGTGGTTTTTACCAAATGGTCTGTGTGTGTGTGTGTGTGTGTGTGTGTATGTATGTGAACAGCATAGCTCAAAAAAGAAAAATCGTAGATAGTTCGAACTTGATATTCCGTTTAGTTATCACCATGGGATCCGACAATGGGTCATCTATCAAAATTAAACTAGTCAAAACGTACTGGGATTCGTATCGACAGGATCTAGACCATAATATCAAAACAGTTAAACAGACCTAGGTAACTGGGGATGACATTGAGGATGCGGCAGACCAACTGCAGAAGGTCATCCTTGATGCGTATCAGGAGAACTGCACGGAGATGGTGAGGTGGTGAGCCTCAAGAAAGTCAGCTGGTGGAATAATCAGCTGACCAACCTCCGTGCTAAGACTAGGAAATTGTTTAATGCAGCAAAGAGGAGAGGCTCATGGGAGGAGTATCGCAGAACTCCCACCTCTTACAACATGGCCATTCGGAAAGTCAAAAGGGACTCGTGGAGGAGGCTATGTGAGGAGGTCGAAACGACCTCAGAAGGGACCAAACTCCACAAGATATTATCTAAGGTGCTGGTTAATCCAATCGGAACTATCAGAAAACCAGATCGTGACTTTACTGAGTCGGAAAGTGATACTCTGGAACTGTTGATCTAGACACACATTCCCACTCACGGTTGGCGTCAGTGAGAAGGACAGACAAGAACTTGGGGGAACTCGGCCTTCGGCTGAGTTCCAGGGAGGACTGGTCTGTGGTCAAAAGCTGTGCCACGCACAATAAGGTTAAGTGGGCTGTTAACCACTTTAAGCCATATAAGTTACCTGGGCCTGACGGAATCTTCCCTGCCCTACTGTAGAGGGTCGGGGAAATTCTTACTCCTATCCTATGCAGACTGATGAGGGCATGTTTGGCTCTCAGCCATGTTCCTAGAGCGTGGAGGTCTGTAAGAGTTATCTTTATACCGAAGCCTGGCAGAGAACGCATTCCCAGGCTAGGCATATAGACCGATCAGTCTTTCTTCATTTATGTTGAAAGTTCTGGAAAAACTGGTAGACTTGCGGATCAGGAAGGTGGTGCTGAGGCAGTATCCTCCGCACCCTGCACAGCATGCCTACCAATCAGGGAAATCCTGTGAGTCGGCCCTCCACTCTCTTGTTGGGGAATTGGAGGGATCGGTGCATGGCAGGGAAACAGCGGCGAGGGTTTCGGACATTGAGGGGGCATTCAGCAACACGCTTCTGCTCAATTACTCACGCGTTAGAGAGGCGCGGTGTTGGTAGACCCATTGTTAGATGGATTGACAGTGTGCTTAAAACGCGGAGGATTTTAGCAAGCTTATGTGAAGCTTCGCTAGAGATTACGCCCACAAGGGGCTGCCTGCAGGGAGGGGTCCTTTCCCCGCTTCAGTGGTGCATGGTTGTGGACGAACTGTTGGAGGAGCTTACTGGCACTGGATGATCCGTGCTGGGCTACGCCGCTGATATAGTGGTGGTAGCCAGAGGCAAGCACGGACCCACAGTCGGGGAGATCCTACAAGAGGCGCTTAGGCGCATAGAACGATGGTGCAGCAGAGTGGAACTTGGGGTAAATCCACAGAAGACCATTTTCGTTCCATTTACCAGGAGGAGGGACATTCAAGTATATAAGACACTGTCCTTTTTCTGGAGGATACTGGATGTGACAGATAGAGTAAAGTATCTGGGAGTTATCCTGGATACTAAGCTCACATGGAACGCACATCTTGAATATACAGTGCAGAATGCTAAGAAGTCGCTATGCTGTGCTACACGGGCCTGTGGGAATTCATGGGGGTTAACTCCAAGAATGACCCATTGGATATAAACTCGGGCTATCATACGGATCATAACTTATGGCGCGGTGGTATGGTGGCCTAAAACGGAGCAGGAGACAGCCAAGAGGTACCTCAGAGCCTCCTTATTACTGGCGCTTTTAAAAGTGCTCCGACAGCTGCGCTGGAGGTGCTACGGGGCTTGGCACCGCTGCACTTGTTAGTGCAAGCGGAGGCGATGGGCAGTGCACAAAGATTGCGCAACAGTGGTCTTTGGAAGCAGAGGGGCTCCTTAGCCAAACACTTGGACATAAACTAAAGGTCAACCCGGGATAGCATCTGTCCAACATATAACTTCGAGGTTGCTAGTTGATTATACAATTCTATCATCCAAACAAAATTAATTAGAAATAAATAGATGACCAAAATTTCAAGTTTTAAGAAAATTAGTAAACCGGATGTGGGCTTTTACTAAACAGTTTTTTTTTTTCAGTTTTCGACGAATTTCATTATATTTGGTATACAAACATTTGTCGATTATAATTTTGAGAACAGGATTAAGAAAAAGTTGTGTGAGTGTTTCACACCAGATTTTTTTTCTTTAATTTTAAAATTTTTACTCAGTTTAAAACATTTTCCGAGAAAAATCATTTAAGGTGGTGTTTTGCTCGAGCCGGAAGTTTATGGGTTCCTCAAAAAGAAAGTCGTTTTCCCGCATTTATGAAAAATTGAAAAACAACTAGTAAAAATTACATGTTGTAAAATAATTAGTCAATTATAACTATGTAAATCACAGTAAAAGTGAAATTCTGGTTATTGTTTCATACCAGATTTTTTGTGTGTATAATATCGATAAAATTTGACGATAAAGCCACAAATGGCGGGCAATCTTTATAACTTGAAGGATAAATCTATATAATTATTGTTATATAAGAACTTTCTGGGATAGAATGAGGAAAATGTATAAGAGTGAGAGGGAATAAATGTGGGTGCGCTCACTAAAACCCTAGCTTTTTTTTTTTTGTTTCTTTTCTATTTCTTTTTTAATTTTGATCATAATAAGTTGAAATATCCTTATATGCAATAATTTGGTTAGTCGTTTTAATTTTATTTTAATTTTTTTTTTTTTTTTATTTTTCAAATCGTACAATAATTAAAAACATTCAATAGTTATAAATATATTAAACAGAGATGAATTTTCTTTCTAATGCTGCCTTGCGCTTAATGACTTTTTATTATTTTTGTAAATTCAATCTTTTTTTTTTTTTTTAATAAATAAATAATTCAGATTGAAATTTATATTATTAAAAAGGTAGTTTATTATATTACTGGATACGAAACAGAGAATGAAGCCAGCGGGTCAATGTAATATCAACGTGTTAGAGTATAATAGAACTGGTTTCTCATAGAAAGGACAAGTGGAATGTTGCGTGGTGTTGTATTCAAGTTCTTGACCACAAAGACCTTGAAAACGGCCTAAGATGGGCAATTTTTTTTTACTTTCTTTAGTAATTTCTAACTTAACATACTGCCGTGCGTGTTTATGTGCATTTTTTTTTTTTTTTTTCTTTTTTTTACCAACAACGCCCCTGCTAATAGGGAGTTTATTTATATATAAATCACATGTTATTAACAATATATTGAATATAAAAATTAAAAAAATAGTGTGAAACACTCATACAACTTTCTCTTATTCCAGTTCTCAAAATAAAAATTGACAAATTTTATAGATTGTGTAACAAATTTAACGAAATTCGTCGAAAACTGAAAAACTGTACAGTAAAAGCGCACTTCCGGTTTATTAATTTTCTTGAAACTCGGAATTTTAGCAATCTATTTATTTCTAATTAATTTTGTTTGGATGATAGAATTGTATAATCAACTATGATAGCACTTTAGAGGAATATGTAACCCTACCACTACCCTAAAAGTGCCCTTAAATGAATTTCTCCAGAGAAACGTTTTAAATAAATGATGTAGATCTTTGCAAGGTTTAGTTTATATTATAAGTTTCAAGAAAATCGTAGGAGCCATTTTTGAGAAAATCGCGAAAAATTGAAAAAATCATTTAGTAAACTGGTAAAGTAAACGCACTTCTGGTTATCCAATTTTTCAAACTCGAAATTCCAACACATATTCAATTTTAATTAACATTATTTAGATGGCAGAATTGTCTAATAAACTGAAATAGCACTTTAGATGAAAACCTAACCCCCACCCATCCCTTAGAAGTGCCCTTAAATTATTTTTTCCGGAGAAATGTTTCAAACAAAAGTTGTAGTTGTTTGTATGTGTATTTGATATAACAAGTTTGAAGAAAATCGTTGGAGCCATTATTGAGAAAATCGCAAAAACGTAAAAAAAAACTAGTAAACATCTCGTAAAATTTCGCTTGAGGAATTTTGAAGATGACCCATTCTCGGATCCTATAGTGATAACTAAACGGAATATCAAGTTCGAATTTTCTATCGAAAATTTGACACGATTACAATACTCCCTCTTACGGAGTTAAAGTAATTAAAAATTAATAAAATTTCTAATCCAATTAATCTCTATATATATAAAAATGAATTGGTGTCTGTCTGTACTCAATTTCAATGTCTGGTATTTCTGCAGAGATGATTTCATCAATTCTATTTGGTGTTATCTTTTCCATCATCCATATTAAAATATGCGCATGTGGTAAACCTCTTTTTTGCCATTCAATGGAATACATCCAACAGCGCTGTCTCTCCAAATACATGGTGTTTGACAATAAAATCTATTAAAGATTTTAATTTTTGTTTAAATACACGTGCAGAAATATCATGACGATCTGATGGTGATTGTCCAGTTAATAAAAGCTCCTTTATTTCATCCCATGCTGGGTTGCATGTAAATGTGATGAAAAAATCTGGACGACCATATGCACGAACATACGTCATTGCATCTTGTGCATATTCATGCATGTGTCTTGGACTGCCTGTAAATGTGGATGGTAAAATGACCATTTTTCCCAATTCACTGAGATTGCCATCATTTACAACTGCATCACGTAAATGGATGTACTCTTCAGAACGCAATTTGACTTGATTTAGTCGTATGTAGAGGAGTCTTTCACTTTCTATTTTTGCATACATGTCAACAATGTATTGATGAAATAATTGTCTACATTTCAATATATGATTATCAGCATTCTCACGAATCATCGTTCGATATGCATAATAATTCATAGCACTGACCTTTTTGTGAATGTCCACATTAGTTGTAGGATTTCTCATATTAATATTAAAATGATATCCATCCTGTCCTTGCCAAAATAGAATGGGATATTGTAATGCATCATATGAACGATGCGCGTCTGATACTTGCTGGACGTCACCATTTCTACGATGAAGAATTATATCGCGAGAATTAAATTCTTCACCAACTATGACAATTGCCACTTCATCGATCGTTGGTGCATTGAATTGTCTTCGATGTTGACCAAAAGGTGTTTTATCTGCCTTTATTATTACTTTGTAATCGTCAGATGGCATTTGTTCAATGGCGGTTTTAAATAATTTAATTAATTCATCATGTTGTTCAAACAAATTTTGTAATTCAGCGACAATCTCTCGTTTAGTATTCATATTCAGTTGACACCGTCTGTTAATTTGTTCGTCAGTATTTCCCATAAAATATATCTGAAGATATTTGTGATCAGCATTTGGCAAGTGTAGTAGTGATCAGCATGGTGATAAATTTGCCCTTGTACTTTAAATGTTGGCATATAATTTGCGCTAACGATATTCGTTACTGCGAACGATGTCATTTGGAAGCATGAATTGTACTTGCGTATATTTTTCAAAAAATTGTTTGATTGACTTGTTTCACCTGATACTAAAGTTAATAATGGTTCAGGTGGTGAACGCAAGTCTGGTCACTTTTACTTTTCCACCTGCACAGCACATAGCTGGTGTTTCATTTTTAGATGTTTGAGCACCACAATACGGACACTTTTTATCTATTTTTCCAATAATTACACTTCCTACCCAATAATTACATTTAGTTCGTGCATATGGTCGTCCAGATTTTTTCATCACATTTACATGCAACCCAGCATGGGATGAAATAAAGGAGCTTTTATTAACTGGACAATATCCATCAGATCGTCATGATATTTCTGCACATGTATTTAAACAAAAATTACAATCTTTAATGATTCTATTGTCAAACACCATGTATTTCGAGAGATGCGCTGTTGGATGTATTCCATTGAATGGAAAAAAAGAGGTTTACCACATGCGCATATTTTAATATGGATGATGGAAAAGATAACACCAAACAGAATTGATGAAATCATCTCTGCAGTAATACCAGACATTGAAATTGATAGAGACTTGCACGATATTGTCTCAAAAAATATGATCCATGGTCCATGTGGCTCAGTAAATAATAATTCACCATACATGTCAGATGGAAAGTGCACAAAGCGGTATCCTAGAGACTTACTTGCTGAAACTATTATAGGCAATGATGGATATCCACTCTATCGACGATGGAGGATCCGAAGATGGTGGAAAATCCGTTAAACTAAAAGTATTCAACAATACTATTGATTTTGATAATCGTTGGGTAGTACCATATTCTCCATTACTACTAAAATCGTATAACGCACACATAAATGTTGAGTACTGCAATTCAGTGAAAGCTATAAAATATATTTGCAAATATCTTTGCAAGTGTGCGGTTTGAATTTAGAAAATGAATGCTTCTCGCATGGGCAATTATCTGTCGCATGCTCCAGAGTCGGTCATCCTTTATGTTTATGCAGAAAACGGACATACAAAAAAATGCAGTCCATTCACTAGCTTCACAATAACAAGAGACTTATAGTTAAAAACATTTTTTCTTTCTTTCCTTTCAGATCACAGCAACGCAAAGTAGGGTATTAACTTGAATGGTTTGTTTTCTTGCTGAATCTATGTTAACTATAATACTTCTATTTACTTTCCTAATAATTAAAATCAGATTGAGCCACAGCGAAGCGTGACCGGGTTGCTTGCATCTGCTCACTTGTTTCTGAAGCTCGAGCATGAGCAGTGTGATCTCGATCTCTTTCTTCTCCTTTTTGCTTGATTTGTAGATCGACCAATGGCACTTCGCTTTGGTGGCATAATTGTGGGGTTAAATAAAACGTATTTCCAATTATTTTCTTCAGCTGGAAATCAATAATATTTTTGATTTTTATTTTTATTTTTATTACAACTGCTATTATGGGTATGTTATTTTTTACAGTTTAATTTGCTTTATAAAAGTAAATTCTATGACTAAATTTCATGAGTAACAATTTAATTTTTCAATTTATCCATGGTTACACTTTTAACAAATATTACTAATTAAATGTTATTTTGATATTTTTGGGATATTTGTTCGGGAGCACCTAGAACTCTGATTTTAAAAAAAATTTGCAAAAACCTTCCCGGGGATATACCTAATAATTTCCCAAATTTTCACGGCGATTGGATGTATGGTTTTTGAATCTATCGAGTACAGACAGACACACATTCATTTTTATATATATAAAGAAAAAGAATAAGATAAAGATATATCTAATCGTTAAATTACATAATTGTAATACATAATTGTAGGTTAAAAGGAGTAAGGGATCCGTTTTGAGGTCCCCTGAGTCCAAAAAAGTGGTTTTTAGCAAATGGTCCGTGTGTGTCCTTGTGTCCGTGTGTGTGTGTGGTGCGTGTGTGTGTGTGTGTGTGTATGTATGTGAACAGCATAGCTCAAAAACGAAAAATCGTAGAAAGTTGAAATTTGATATTCCGTTTAGAGGTCACCATGGGATCTGACTGTACGTTATCTGTAAAAATTCCCCAACCGGAAGTACCACTTTACTAGTTGGATTTTTTACTTTTTTGCGATTTTCTCAAAAATCGCTCCGATGATTTTATTTTAAACTTTTAACATCAACCACACATACAAAGAGCTACAACTTTTATTAGAAACATTTCTTCGGAAAAATGCATTGAGGGGCACTTTTGGGGGAGTGGTGGGGTTAGGTTTCCATCTAAAGTGCTATTTCAGTTTATTAGACAATTCTGCCATCTAAATAATGATAATTAGAATTAAATATGTTGTTGAAATTCTGAGTTTGAAAAAATCGGATAACCGGAAGTGCGTTTACTTTACCACTTTACTAAATGATTTATTCACTTTTTCGCAATTTTCTCAAAAATGGCTTTGACGATTTTTTTGAAACCTCGTATATAAACTAAACATGCAAAGATCTACAACATTTATCTAAAACATTTCTCTGGGAAATTTCTTTTAAGAGCACTTTTAGGGGTGGGTGGGGTTAGATTTTCATCAAAGTGCTATCCTAGTTCATTATACAATTTTATCATCCAAACATAATTAGTTAGAAATAAATAGATGGCTGAAATTCCGAGTTTCAAGAAAATTAGTAATCCGGAAGTGCGCTTTTCCTGAACAGTTTTTTCAGTTTTCGACGAATTTCATTAAATTTGGTACACAAACTATAAAATTTGTCAATTATCATTTTGAGAACTGGAGTAAGAGAAAGTTGTGTGAGTGTTTCACACCAGATTTTTTTTTTTTTATAAAATATTCCTGTATTTTACAAGTTCAGTAAATAATTATCAGCTAGAAGATCCTCTGACCCTAGAAAATTTTCCATTGAGGTTTAAGTAGTAATCGTGTCTGTTTGTCTGTCAATAATTAGTGTCCATAATAGAGACTCCTTTATGTAATTAATGTTAACTGCTAGGTATGGTTTACTGTCTAATCTGTAGAGTTGTAACTCTGGAATTACTTGCCCCAAGTGAGTTAATACAACAGCTAATAGATGAGCTAATATTTGGAAAGCTCTGTTGGAAATTTCTGGGGAATGTAATTAGTAATCTTCCTGCTTTCACAGCTTATTTCCTTTATTTCACTTTCTTAAAACTTAAAAACAAATTAATTTTCGAATTTCAGCATGCATTGTTTTTTTCGTTTAGTTTGTCTAACAAAAAAGTGAGGAACTTTTTACTTCCTCTTTCTCCTGTTAAGAGGAAATATAAAAAAAAATGTTTTTAACGAAGTATATATGTGTATGTGTGAGTATGTATGTATGTATGTATGTATGTATGTATGTAACAATATATCACAATATATAAAAATGAATGTGTGTCTGTCTGTACTCGATAGATTCAAAAACCATACATCCAATCGCCGTGAAAATTTGGGAAATTATTAGGTATATCCCCGGGAAGGTTTTTGCAAATTTTTTCACTGGGAAACCATTTCATTTAACGCGTTAATAATTGCGTTATTTATCGCACAGTCTAGCCAGGGCTTCAAGTCATAAAATGTTCCGTTAATTTCCGTAAGAAAGCCTCCATTAAAATTTGTACGTCTAGCTGTAGCCTTAAGATCATTTACACAGAGAGACGAGACACGAAAGGTTGTGTTATCAATTGGTTCTATTTGGATATTTTTGGACAATAATAATTAAACCCGCAGGGTTCTTTTTTTTTTTGGTGAGAGTGAGTTATAATCCTTTAAAAAAAATTATCTGCCCTTAGTTTGTTGCATACACGAAACCCACCGTCTTCACTGAGCTGATGGAGCAGCCATAGGATTTCTTTTATACGTAACACAATTTAAAACCAATAAATGCCTACACGTGAACGACCATTTCTGAACCCCGATGATTTTTCAGAGTAACTTTCTTCAGATTTCATAAAGATAGATTAGGAAAAATAACCATGGAAAAGTTCAGAACTGGACAACGAACGAAAATCGTACAGTTTTATTCTGAATGTCAAAGATCAATTGTCAACAAATTTAAAGAGTGAATCGGCAATATTTTAAATAAGAAATACCAACTCAAAATCATCGATTCGTCTTTTGATTGAATGTTTCCTGACTTTCCAGGATCTTGTAGACTATGTATGTTTCAGCATGGAAGCAATCATCGAACGTATACGATGGAGTGCACGAGAGGAAGCAGGAACCCTCATACGCAGTCATTTTGGTCAGTAAAGTGTTTGCCGGATGTCATTGCAGTGTATTTTGGGCAGAGGAAGTAAATACTATAACAATGTTTGAACCCCTTCGTTACTTATAGGCCACTATTTATAAATACTTTAATTTAATGAACTTTGAGAGAAGAAAGTGTAAACAGAAAATAGTGTGAACTGAGCGAATAGAGAGGATGTTCGCTGATAGTTAGATGGTTGAGCAGTATGGCTAGATAGAAATCATGCTTGTATTAATGGTAGATAGCTAATATGTGTAGCTGCTTGTGAAAACCTTTTTTGTAAAATGGATTCTCACAGATAAGTGGAGACAGTAAAATGCTGGTGAAAATCATTGGTTTAAGTACGAGCTCTTAGAGAGTTGTGTTGTAAGACTTGATGGCTAGTTATACTTCTTCGAGTATAAGTTTCAAAGCTCTTGAAATGTTGTAACTTGACCCGTTAAATAAATAGATGAATAAATAAATGATATAATATAGATGAATTAAATAGATGAAATAAATAGATGAAAATATTATGTAATATAAGTTTCAAACGTTTGTCTAGAAGTTTTTTTTTTAGTATTTTATATCTGTTATTCAGTTCAGTTTGTTTTTAGTCGAGTATTGGGATTCCATGTTAGTGTTTGTCGAAATCATCTCCAATTTGCTGTTTGCGGCCAACCTTCTTACAACCAATTTACCAATCTTGCGAGAATCTTTTATTTTTAGTACTCGAAGTAGAAGTTCAGGACCCTATGCAACATTCTGCAGGGAGGAAATCTCTATTATCGGTATGTAACGAACTTAGTGAATTTAGGGATATTTTATTATTACATATACTGCACACACACACACACAAGCACAAAAGACCATGGTTAAAAATATTACTTTAGTATTTTGGGTTTCCCCAAAACATGTATTTCTGGTGATCTCAATTTCGTAAATTTGATACGATCGCTTTAATTTCTCTCTAACAATTCCTCTAATTACGAGTTATAGAAATAAATTCATAACATGTGGATGGGTCCGCAATGCTGGATAACCTCTGACATCTTATCTGTCTTAGCACGCATATTGATTTTGTTCATGAACGGTTATGGATTTTCATCTATAGTCAGAGCAAATTCACCAAGTTCATGTAGAGAGTTCACTTCAACGTAATGTTTCTGTTACACTCACACATGTTGGTTGTTGGTTGTATTATATATGTCACAGTGTCGAGTGTAACAAAAACATCGCGTTGAAGTGAACTCTCTACACGAACTTGATGAATTTGCTCTGACAATGGATGAAAATCCGAAACTGCTTAAGAACAAAATGAATATGCATGCTGCGATGGATAAAATACCAAATTAATAACAGTTCAAACTTCGTATTCCGTACTAGCAATAAGATCAAAATTAAACTACTCAGTATGTTAAAATCCCATCCTAATCTTTGAAAGGTTTCTTTCTTTTTTAGTTTTTCCCGATTTTCTCCAAAATGATTGCAAAGATTGTCTTTAAATTTAGCATACTTTCTACGTGCATAACTACTTATATATATGGTTGAAAGAGTAGGTTAAATTTATTTTAAACAGGATGAAACAGGATATAAAGTTTATTGAGCGGGAATTCTAAGAAGGAAATTCCCTTATCCGTTCCATGCTCTATTTTGTGTTTCTTTGGGATAGTGCACTTCATCCGGTATCTCTGCGTAATGAGTGTATTTCTTTATATCCAAAATAGTATTCTTACATCAAATATATATTTCTTAACTTAGTCTGTTACCGGTTGTGTCTTTCTAAAGATCTCTGGCTGTGCTTTCGTGTATACATTCGTGTCTTCATAATATTTCTACATCTATCTATTAATTGTTTTCTCATAATATGTATCTTTGTTTTTATTACACTAAATTACAAGACTTACAGCAACTGTATTTATCCGTTGTTTTAATTTCAAAACCTGCATCAGTTCTGCCAACATTCCTACCCTTTTGTCTTATATCTATAAGTGATTTTATACACTGGCAGTCCAAATTAATTTTAAGAAAAAAACATACACTTGTTTAAAAATTTGTTGTGCAAGCATCACATGAGTTTCTTCCTATTGAAGTTTTAAATTCAAGCATAAAATTCACAATTATATGAATATCCAGGCAGTACTTGAAGTGATAGAATTGTAGTCCAGAAGGCATTGTCCAGTGTGTAATGCGGATAATATATAATATCAAAAATTGACTGTTCTAAGTTCTAAGAGAATGCAATAACTCCCAACATTCATACAATTTCACAAAAGCAGAAAATATTGTGTAAATATAAACGCCTTGAAAAAAAAAAGCAGTACTTTGGTCTAAGTATATTTTTCCTTCAATACTCAGCTGTAATGCGGGTTGAGTTTTATACATATTTTTATTTCAATTGGGAGTAAAATATAATTATGTGAAACGGAGATCATTTACATCCGTTTAGTTGATTTATTTTTATTTCATTTGTACAACTGTTTTAACCTTAGCGGTATACAGAGGGAGATGGACCTCGAAAATACAAAAGAAAAGATATAGAAAGCAAAAAAAAAAAAAAACTTGCCTAAAGTATAACAAAAAACAAATAAAAAATACTTCTAGTAAATAAATATAACTAATGCTTGCTGAAAAAATATAACAAATACTGAAAATAAAAAAATAAAAAATTATAAATGTGTAGGGTAGGTAAACTTAAATAACTACAACAACAAAAGGTAGAAAATAAATACATAAAGAGAGTAAAAGAAGTTAAAAATAAATTTGAATTAAAGAACAAAGAAAGTGGATTCACATGGGCAAAAATAAACAAAATAAATAATAATAATAAATGAGCAAAAAATACTTCAATGACAGTAATGAGAAACAGAAAAATGGATACCTCCTGGTAAAAAAATAAAATAAAATAATAATCCTCCTGGTAAATAATAATAATAATGAATAATAAATAAATAAATAGGGAACGGGTTAGCTCATGGTAGCGCGCTGGACTAGCACGCGGAGATCACGCGTTCGAATCCACCGTGCTAACCCTTATATTTTCTCTCCTAGGAGCCCCTACAGCTCCTGTCCGTGATGAATGTTGTCTGTAGTGAGAGAACACTTCAGTGTCTGTAGTGAGAGAACACTGTTCGGAGGCCGGCAGTGCACTGAGAAGCTGAGAAGGCTCCGGGCGCAAATGACCACAGATGTTGAGACGCCTTATATTAGAAAAAAAAAAAAATACAACATAATAATTTAATAAAA
>JAAEAF010009006.1:0-81774 GCA_011037195.1 Triatoma infestans
CAGTACAGTATACTCCTAAAAGTTTCTTATCCCCCTTCAGTAATAAAAATGACTTCATAAAACACTGAGCATACTTAACACCACGATTAAAATTTAGTTATAAAGTACCCTTCAAAACATGCTATTTATTATACACTATTTGCTAATGTCTCACACACACATAGTAACATAACCTAATAACTCCCGCACATACATAACAATCAACAAACCAACAAGTGTCGAGTGTAACAGAAACATTGCATTGAACTGATCTCTTTTGCACGAACTTCTCACTTTCTCTTTTCTCTTTTGAATCTACACTGACGATAGATGAAAATCTGAAATCGGTTAAGATTAAAAGAAATATGCATGCTACGGCTGACATAAATATCAGTTTAAAGTTTTATTATTAATTCAATATTAACAGTTTCTAAATCTAGATAAATTTCTTCCACATAATTGTCTAAATTAACAGACATGCTTATTTAATATAATTACACTTTCAACGAACTGAATTGAAATCAAATATCATTGGGTAATTTCCAATTCGTTCCTTTATACATTTTTAAATTTTTTTTTTTTGGTTCAACTGTCTTAATTACTAATAACATGGACGTACTTGCTGGATTAATTTTAAAATTATATATAGATGAAAAAAATAGATTATAAACTTTTAAAATGATAATACAGTTCTCTCAAGGCTAGGAACCTAACAGCAGCAAGGACGCTGTTGGATCCTCACCAACTGTTCGTCTGGAAACCCTAATCATCTTTCGTTCCGCTCCCTGTATTCTGTTGTCCGGTAAATTAACTTTAATTTTGGCAGTTTTTTTTTTTCTGCTTTCATGTTCATTAAATAAAGTTTTCAATTAATTTTTTTTTTTTAAAATAACAAATTTTATCATTTTTATATTCTTGGCTTAAACTGTAATCTTTATGGTAAGTTTTCTCTGCATAAGCAATTTGAATTATCCAGTTTCATTGTTTAAAATAAATTTGCGATCGTGCTTTTTATTTGGTTCTATTTTTACGTTTAATTGTTTTCCATTTCACATGCTTTAATACTTATTAATATTGAATATGACTTATACAATTTTTTAAATCTGGAAATCTGTTTGTCTCCAGACTATTAGAAAACATAGTTTTTTATTTGGAATAACAATACTTCATTCTGAATTTATCGACTACTTTATGGTTTATCAGTAGAATTAGAAATATAATTTTACAACTTTATATTATAAGGATCAATGTAAAACACCCATGTGGAAAACTCATTGCCGAGTGCTTTTGCTTTCCATTTTTTCGAAATATTTATTTGAAGAAAATGATTTTTATTATTAGTAAAGAGTGGTGTGATAACCTTAGACTCTGAACTATATTTCGAAATATACAACCATATCATGATTCATTCATCTTGATAATACTTATAAGAATAGAGACGTAAACGCAGCATCAGAGATATTTTCCGTGATAGCGGAACTATATTACAACTCCTTTGTAATATAGTTTATATTATTATATTTTATTATAGATTCCAAGTTCCAAATTTTTGTATCCGCTTTCCTCGCCGGGTTATATCCTTTAAAATCCTTCCAGCTCTTTCATTCTTATTTCTCTTAATAATAGTAGTTTAAGAGGAACGGGTTTCAAAGAGACGGATAAATTGCAGAGAGAGAGAGTGACATAAAATTTGACAGGATCACTCTCTGCGTGTCATCCTTGCGCAGGGGATTACATTAGATTACATTAGATTTTCTCTTCCTAGGAGCCTCTACAGCCCACTGTCCGGTGATGGACAGTGTTGTCTGTAACGGGAGAACACTGTCCGGAGGCCGGCAGTGCACTGAGAAGGCTCCGGGCGCAAATGACCACAGATGTTGAGACGCCTAAAATAAAAAAATCACTCTCTGGCTAAGGTCAGACTAGAGTGGGATAGACGGTTTAAATACAGCTACTGGAGAGTATTCCAGAGTCTTGCAGCAGAGTTCATAGGCAGTTACAACGTATCAACAACCTTTCTCGTTACCTCTCACTACCATTTTATATCTTCCACTCTAATGTAAAGTCCAGTTAGTTTGTGTTACCTTACTATTATACAGTGTTAAGCTTTATTTCTAGTTCATCTATCTATCTAATCCAATTTCTCTCCTTCACATACCCATTATACCTGCTTCCTTTTATGGTCATCGACCGGTTTCGGGCATTTGCCCATCATCAGGATGTTTTTTTTGTCAAATAGTATGATAACATAGACAGTCCCAGAGGAAATTTAGTTGATACACTCAGAGTTATATCATTTTGTGGTGGACAAATGTGAGATATAATATTGTAATTACAATGTTTAGTACAACTCCTTTGTAATTATAGTTTTTATTATTATATTTTATTATAGATTCCAAGTTCCAAATTTTTGTATCCGCTTTCCTCGCCGTGTTATATCCTTCAAAATCCTTCCAGCTCTTTCATTCTTGTTTCTCTTAATAATAGTTGTTTAAGAGGAACGGGTTATTAGCCCGTAGCCTCCAATCCTGATAATAGGGCTGCTATCTATCGCATCAGGCTGTCATGTGTGTTTCTTCGAACCTCTGGTGTTCTGAGGTACTACTTCCTTAGACTGCACTTTCTGTGCCCTCAGCTTAAAATACACTGTTGGTCGTTCAGTTACTGTCGAAGCTGCATCCAGGGGCACCACGCGGAGGAAACCAACTCACCTCTACACTGTCTAGACGGTAGGAGAGAACAGGACTATGATGATGATGATGATGATGATATTTTATTATATATTATTCTGTGTGTGGTTGTGAGAATAAAATTTGCTCTGGGCAAGTCTATGTTATCACGCAATTTGACAAAAAACATCCTGATGATGGGCGAATGCCCGAAACCGGTCGACGATCACAAAAAGAAGCAGGCTATCACCGAAAATATCTCTGATGCTTTCCAGCTCTGCGGAATCAACCACAACAACTATGTAAATGCAACCACTTTCACACTTACATATTTTTGGTGGAAATTATTAATAATATAAGGATCGCCACTAATTTTGGATTTCAGTATTCCTTTTCAGTATTTTGGATTTCAGTATCCCTTAATTTCATTAAAAAACCCTAAACCTTCTCCAAGGAAGCGAAAAATTGTTGTTACTAAAAATAAATTAACAGATAATACAGGTCAATTTTGCTTATAAAATATAATTATTCAAAATTTGATTTTGAATTATTGTAAATTTATTGAATGTGTATAAATATATAAAAACTGGCTGAGAATTCACTAATAAATAAAAGGATGTTTGCTACCTTGGCAATGGATACACCCCACTTGACACAGCAACTAAATCTAACAGTCTAGGGGAGATTTATTTTTATTTATTAAACAGACTCAAGATATAAAAATAGCAAAGATGGAGTGAACTATATCACCATTATTATTAACTATGGGCCTAATATTATTATTATTATTTTTATTATTATAAAGGTAGATAAGCCTAATGCTATATAACATATCTTGAGGCTGGCATAAATTTATCATTTTTGCAAATTATATTTTGGGCGTCAATTACCCAGAATTATATCATTTTGTGGATAAATGTGACATATAACTTACAATGTTTATCAACCCCTTTGTAATTATAGTTTATATTTTTTTTTTTTTAATTTAAGGCGCCTCAACATCTGTGGTCATTGGCGCTTAGCAGTGCAGTGCAACGCCGGCCAGTGTTAGTTCGTTCTAGAGACTGTCCAATGTCCATCACCGGACAGTGCCTGTAGAGGCTCCTAAAAGAAAAAAATCATTTTTAGCACAGCTGGATGAGAACCCGTGTTCTCCGCGTGGTTTATATTATTATATATATGTAGTATATTCTGTGTGTGCGTGTGAACAAAATATTATAAAAACGAATAATCGCAGTGAGCTCAAATTTATTCCATTTAGCAACTACCATCGCATCTGACCTGAAGATTTCAAGCAAAATCCATGAACCCCGGAATTAAATGGGCCATTTTACTGAATGGTTTTTTTCGCGTATTTCATAAAAATAGCTCCAACAATTTTTTTTTTTTTTTAAACTTCATGTAACTATTATATCCATAAATATGTCTTACTATTATTTCAAACTAATTTACCAGAAAAATTTATTATTCGTGCGGTTATGTGGAAAGCAGCAATTTTAAGCTTTCCTCTAAAGTGTCGTTTTAGTATAATGTTTGGTTTGTTTGTCACCCGTATACTTTTAAATCTTAAGTTCCGGTTAACTGGAATTGCGACTCTAAACAATTGGATTTTGACATTTTTTTAGATTTTTCTCGAAAACCACTACAACGATTTTCTTAACTCCACATATAAACAAATCTCACTTTTATCTGAAACATTTCTCCAGAAAATTTTTTTTTATAAAATTTAGATCTTCCCCCCCACCTCTATGTACTCATTACATTCCCCCCCACCTCCGAGTAACATTTTTAGTTTAAAATAAAAAAAAAGTAAGTAAAGTAATGCCTATTTTTTCAGGCGGGCTTAACGTCCAACTACCAAATTAGTTTAAAGGTAATTTTGTAACTTTTTTTTAAATTAATTATATTGACTGTAGTAAGAGAAAGCGTAAGAGTGTTTATTTCATATCTGATTTAATTTTTTCATTTTCAAAAAATCGATGTGAGCTGTTTCATTATTAAAAAACTTCTCAACTTTCACAAACAATTTTAACGAAATATTGTTTCTCAAAATGCTATCCTAAAATTTCCTAATTTTTACCCATATTATATTGTGTTAATGATACAAAATGAGTCATTCCTTTTGAGTCAGCCCTTTTTTTAAAAAAAGAATTAAACAAGAAATATTCATTATATTTAAGTTGTAATAATTTAATTTATTTCATATATTAAATACACGAGTATACATTATTTTTTTTTAATGCTGATTAGAACTCTTTTTTAATCAATTAATGCTTGTAATTTTTAATTATATATAATTCTTTTCTATCAGATTTCATAATTTAAAACTATTTTCTATTGCGAAACCAATTTTGGAGATTGCATTCGGCTTAATTAGCTACTCGTTTACGTCTTTATCTAGGATTTCAATCTTCATCTTTTATAGTGAAGCTTATGGCGTTACTTTAAAAATGGCTTGTACTTAATATCTTTTTGGAATGTAATGCATCAAGATGTTTAGAGAGATGGGTTAAAAATCCAAATTCCTATGACTGAAGAAACTATTTCGATTGCCTGGCAGCCGTAAGTTTTTGAAATAAAACTAATTAAATTGTAATTATCCTGTAAAAAATATCAGAGGGATATTCAAGTGGATTATTTATTATTTGTCTATGGGGAGGGAAACCCTACGCTCTCCAAAGCCTCACTGGGCCCATATAGTTATCCCAAGAAAAACAACAACAAGCCGGGTCTATAACAAAAATCCAGACCCGGATCTAATCCATCTAAGATTCACCGCAGTCCGAATAAATCGGACAATAACCTTAAGAGGAAATAGCCTTAAGCTCTTCCACAGATATCCTATTCCGACTAAAGGTCCTGAACCTAATTTCCTCACAACCCAAGCAATCCAGTCATAAGATGGATGGGTTGTTTCCTCCTCTGTCTCACAGACTCTACAAAATGGATCCGGCATGAGCTCCATTATGTAGAGATGTCTCCAATATTCAAGTGGAGCGAATGTTCATGGTAATTGCCATGAATCAAAACGTTGAACTGAAATATTTGCCATGAACGATTTCTGCATACCAGTTTTGCATATTTGTACTATATTTAATAGTATATTTCTATTTATTTGCAGGGATTTCAGTGTTAGGCTTTTATGATCCACTAGTAGGGCGCCATTACTAGCATAATCATAGGAGAAAAGAAAATTCAATTATATTAGTGGTTTTCTATGGTCTAATATATATGGGACCTGGTTTCAAAGTTTATTCATGATCGACTGTCTACTTAGATCTCTTCTACACACTAATGAACTAACAGTTAACTTCAAAGAAAAAACTTTATATTTTAGCGGAAGCTTATCAAAAATAAAAATTAAAATATTTAAAAACTGGTAGCAACATGGTTGTAAAGTGTTTGTTTTGTTTCTTTTCTAATGTGTAAACAAATCATCTAACTTTATATGGAGTCATCATCCTTATATTCATCGTTGAATGAAGAACTTTAGCTATAAACATTCCTTAAATTCTTTTGTCTGAGAGATATTAATTTTTTTTTGTTTGTTTAGAACTATTTATTGAAATTATTACTCGAATTATATACTTTTACATGTTAGCATGCATTGCTTGAATATCAAAACCACTGCATTCTCTTTAAAAAATTAAACTTTAAAAACAAAATACAAATATAAGTTACAGATCCCCACTATTTTATTGTTAAATCTTCTCTTATATTAATCGTGGTGACAAGAATGAAGTTTTTTATTTCCTTTTCTCTCTCTCTCTCATTTTAGTACCAGCGGTAGTAAGGTTGTCATAGGTTTTGTTTACCATTTCTACATGAAGAAATATGTGGCGGGTGTTAAGGTTGCAGGTAGCCGGCTGTAGTTTGTAAAAGAAATCTCTTCTCTTTTTTGATGGTCTAGGTAGCAAGAATAAAGTAGTAGGACCATTCTGACGGACAGATACAGAGACATAAGAGGGGTATTTTATTTGTATTTGTGTACGCGCGTTTGTGTGTGTGTGTGTGAGACAATCTCACATTTTGCTCTCTATGGACGGGGTAGTGAGGGGTGGGGGTCCTCTATGATGGCGGACAGTTCGGAGGCCACCCTTGGACCAGTCACTTTACTATTTGCCATCTCATAAACATATTTATTATTATTTGTGTGTATTATATTTATTTCCTAGTTAATGATTGTAAAAATATGTGATAATTTTAAGAAAAATCTTTTTTTAATTTCGTTGACAAATTGTTCACAAATTATGATGTTATCCCAAGGAGTAGCAACGAATGTTATCAAGTTTTGGTAAATATATTATTATTGCATTTACTTTAAATATTATGTTATCATTATGATTATGGGAAAAAATGTATTATTTTTTTTTTTTTAGCCTGTTTAGCCACTGATCTTTCATCACTGTTGTAGATTTAAGACTGTTTTGTTCTATATAAATTACCCCGTGACCAATTTTCGACCTACTTCTTTATAACTTTTTTTCGATCAATAACTAATTGAGTTCTTTTCAAAATTTATTTTACATGAAATCTATTTAATGACTGAAATTTGATTCAATAAAGCCACATGGGGTGCGTAAAATATTAATTCAATTCGTACAAATATTAACCCAAACGTGTTCAATTAATCATAGAATATTTACCCTCAAGTTAAAATAGTTCAATTTATGTAGTACGTATAAATTACGTACCTATATAGTTGGTTCAGATTAGAAAAATTAAGTAATCATATTTTCTATTAACAAATCTAATGCTCTGACATTTTGATTATATTTATATGAAAAAACGTGGTTTATAAATTGTTGGGATCTTTTCAGAGCCATACAATTAAAGAATCATAAAGTTCAATTTTGAAAAGTGACCTCTGTTTAAGTGTTTTTTCTTTTTTTAAACTGTTACTCATGAGCAACTTAATCCAACAACGATCTCACAAATATGAACTTTTAATTTATTGTTCTATGGGTATATTATTCCTTAAAATTAGCGAAACGGAAATATTAACTTCATTATTATTCAGATTTCTAATATCTTATCCAAAAAAAAAAATGTTGGATTTTTAAAACACAGTAAAAAATAGATTTATTATCGTGGTTATTTTTAATTCGTGGTTATTACCGCGAAATTTGTGTGTAAATGTATGAATATAATAAAAACGAAAAAATATGAATTTCAGACTTGATACTTCATTTAGCTTATTATCACTCTATCCGTTAAAAATGTTTCGAACGGAATCCATCAACCAAAGTTTCATTTTACTGAACTTTACTTTTTTGTTTTGCTTTAGGCAATTTTTTTTTTTCGCATACTAATTAAGCACATATAGGCCTGCCAGGTTTTTGTTTGAAATATTTCTTTCTTTGACAAATTTATATTTGCAACGTTCAAGCGTTCCAAGTGCCAGTTTCGTGTTGCATAATTTTTTCTACTAAAGTTTCACAATATTTAAATTATTCGTAATGCATTGCTAGAATTCCAAATTCAAAGAAATTCGATTAAAACTAGAAATGTAACTTTCCAGATTGGAGCTCACGAGTTTTTTTTTCTGAATTTACTCGAAAACGGGTTCATCGTTTTTTTTTTTTTTTTTAATTTAGAATATTAAATGCATGTATATATAAAAACATATCATCTCTTTTAGAAATAGCCCCACCCTCCAAATTATTTTGGTGGTTCTGGGGAATCTGCGAAGTTAGGCTTCAATTTTAAGCGGCTAGTACGAGTTTTGCAGGGACTGGTGGGTGGTTCCACCAAGAATAGATAATCACTTTTTCAGCGAAATTGTTATGAAAAATATTTTCTCGAAAAGCTTTGATGATAAACCTCCACTGCAAGCGTGTAAACTGATTTTGCCCAGTACAAATCTATAGTATCACACTGTATATCAAGTCATTATGAAAATTGGCGATTGCCCGTCGAAGTAAGCTAATAAAGTGTCTTTGTTGTTACAATGTTGCCTGCATTGATAAACTTTACTATTTAGACCTTTATTATCCATTCTGTTATGATGATTCCTCCTGCAATGGTGCACCATGTCTCTTTTTCGTTGGTCTATTAGGCGGTCACTTAAGACAACAAACAAACATAACAGCCTATCTAATGGTGGCCATAAAGAGCATATACATCTCTTTCAAACTTATACTTAGTTTAGAGAACAATCATTTCAAAATGGGCTCCCTGTTACTTTTTATTTTCTTTTTTTTTACCAGCGACATCTTCATTTCAAAATGTGTTCTGAAAACAGTACCTGTGCATGGCATTGACTAATGACTTCAACCCATGATTACATATATTAAACTACCACTAGATAGTTTAATTTCTAAGAACTAGTTCATGTTTACTTATTCAGGGCTGATTTTTACATTTTTTGTAATATTAATTGGTTATATTATCTTGGTGTTTTATTAATTAATAAAATCCTTTATTCTCTCTCTCTCAGAAAAAATGTATTTTAATTACTTTATTTTAAATTATTTAAAATTTCCATTGAATGTAGCAATTTAATTTCTAACGAATTTGTTTTATTAAAATGTTCCTTTTTGCGTTTTTATGTAGGCTAGAGCATATGCATTATCATATAGGTATGTGATTATGAGTTATTATTAAAAGAACAAATATGTCGGAATGAAATAAGAAAGAGTGGAAATATATAATGATACAATTATTAGCTTTCTTTACATGGTGGCAGCAGTGGGATTAACAATGACAGTTGAATTAACATCGATACAATTATCACAGATAATTAACAAGGCGATTCATTCCGTAGTCAGTCAGAACTTGATCCAGGCAGTAGTCATTAGCTATCAAGTACCACCAGCTGAAAAGTTTAACCTCATCCCGAAGAATGGAGCGATTGGCCTCCCATAGTGGGTGTGATATTCTCTGCTACTATTGGGTGAGGATGAGAGACACTTTACGTCTCGTCTAAGTTGTCCGTATGTTCACCGATCTGTAGCCGTCATAGTCTATTCGAGTACACAAAGTAATTTTTAGGAATTCCTAAAATGGAAGGCATTACTCATTCATTATACTTATACGAACTACCCTTTCAACGACATCAATAGCTATTTCATTGATATGAACTAAGTATTATTGTGGGATATTCAGTTGATCTGTCTGTTTACATTTTTTTTTTCCATGTTCAAGACAAAGGACTTCAACCTTTTATCAATTCGCTCAATTGCTCTTTTTGTCTAAAGCAAAAATGTCTACCGGAAAGTATTGCGATGGATTTTTGGGATATTAGCAGGATATAAAAACATTGTTTTTCGATAAAAAAATTTTGTATATTTCTACAAAATACCTATCTCATTTTAAATAATAGTCCATGCTATTATATTTCCTTTGTTTTAATTGTTATTATTAGCGAAGGCTTCCTTCTTTTCTAACAATAGACAAGTCATTGTAGAATAATAATAGAGATTATAATAATGTATTGCATATTTTTAAAAGCTTCTTAGTATTATGAAGTGAGTTTTTTCGTTGAGAATAAGTAGACCTTTGAAACTGGAATATAAAATAATTTAACACGCTAAACTATACCAATTAAAATTATTTGCTAAACTGAGATTTTAAACTGCAGGCTAGATTTCAATTAATTTGTTTAATGAATAGGCTTCCCATTTCGGGAGTAATGTTGACAAAAACAAAGAATTAAATTCGAACAGAATTATTATGATTGATAATTTAATAGATTTATTCGAGAATTCGCTTATCATCATTAATGTATAAGTATTAATGTTTTCTAATAGTTCAGAAAGATCAAGTAGTTATCGCAAATCAGCCACACTAGCCAATATATTATCTCAGCTAGGTTGACTAGTCAACCTAGTCATTCCTATTTTACAGGTGAATCGTAAAATTATTGGCTTAAACTCGGTAGATTTAATTTTTTTCTTATTTTTTATATATATCAACTTTATATGGTTCTAAAGAATTACCAAATAAATAAAAAAAATTTGTATTAAAAACACAATAAATAAAGAATTTAGCTATATACTTCAAGTTAGCCAAGACCGGTCCATTATTAATGTTTAAATTCAATACAAATAAATGTACACAATTCTCATATAAAAACCAGTCCTACTGGGTAGGCTGTCTGTTGACATCTCTATTTAACTCTTCTACCCTTCTTCTCTTCTTATCTATTTATTTATTTTTTTCTTAATGTGACGTCCTTTTTTTCTTTGAATGTGTGTGTATGTGTGTCACTTAAAAGATATAATGATTGTGAAAAGGGTCCAGATCTTTTCTTGATTACTCATCCATAACTGTTTACACACCAGTTCTTATGTTATACGACGGGGGTTAATCTGAAGGGATTTTATTCCTAAATGGGGGTTTTACTTGTACAATGAATCTGATTTATGTAATGGTTGATTTATTTGAACTAACTAGTTTATATTTTACTTAAAAGTGAAAAGCGTACTTTAAGATTCCTTATGTATTTTTCGCTTCTCTTGAAACCGTTAAGTGTTCCAGAATTGCGACACTGCCGGATTTTATCACAATCGCCGGCAATTCAAAATTGATATTTTGTAATAAAATGTTTGAATTAAAATGTTGCCAGTCGAAGATTTTACCGTCTTCTTCAAAACATCCTGAAGGGTGAACTATAGCTTGAAATCTACTGAAAATCGCATAATGATGCTGAAAAAAAAATCAACTTCATCCACGAAAAATCTTTGATGTTTTCGTAAAACCGCGAAGCCAATCACAAGTGGAAATACTGCGGTCATTGATATGCTCATGCCAATCAAATTCATCAAAAATACAGGATTTTCGGATCCCCTTACTAGGAAACAAATATTTTTTTAGGTTAACAGTATCTCTCTCTCTTTCTCTTCTATGAGGGATTAGTTGAACTCAGAAACGAAATATCGCAATAAGTTCCAACAGGATATTAATTTAGTGTTCCCTATCGGAGAGGAACTTTCACAACTTGAAAGTGCGACTATTGGAAACGAATTTTTCATACATTTACATAATTTCATATACATCATAAACTAAACATCTATAGGCCTAATACTTTTAATTATAAAAAGATTCTTCATAACTTTGTTTTTTTTTTTTAGGAGGAATCAGTATAAGCTTCACTTTAAGGTGCCATATTAATGAGCTTTCACGTGAACCAGTTTATATCACATAAAGTTACATTAATTGTGTCAGTACAGTCTACAGTCCGTTGTTTTAAAAGAAAAATCTGTTTAATTATTGTGGATATGTCTTAAGAATCCGTAGTGATGGAAATCATTAAAGATTTTTACCATGGATAGTTTGGCTTCATTTTGTAGCTTGATAGTTTGCTCAAGTCGTCCGTCCATCTTCTGTGTATCTTGAAAAACTTTGTGATAACTTAGACTTGTACAGGACAAAATCAATTTACATTCTCATTAGCCGGAAACGTAGATTTAGTAAATCTAATTTGTGTGTGAGTGTGTGTGTGCATGCAATTTTCAGTATTCTCCAAAAATAGTTTACAAACAACAACAAAAAATATAGGCCTATTACTGTAATTTGAATTATTTTTCTGTCAAAATTATAATTTATGTGAGAAGGTGTGAAAATTAGAGAGAATATATGTTAGAGAAATAAACTAGAAGTATGGGTGAACACTGTATAATGAAAAGAACGCACAAAACTGCAAGGATTTTACAAGTATATGGAAGTTAGGTAGCGAGGTGTTATATAAAGAGACAGACTGGCTGAGTGATGAGAAGTTAGAGTAGAAGGTTGCTGACTAGGTGTTAACTGATCGTAAACTGTCCTAAAATGTGCTACTGTCGCTTTGTTTTTATGAAGTGAACTGTCCCTTCCTAGTCTGGCCTTGGTGGAGAATAACTAACTTTTTTTATTCATTTTTATGTTCCTCCGCTCTTCGTATCCTATGAATCTATAATGATTCGTATCCCATTACAAAATTGAGAAATAAAGAGTTATTGGATGGCTGGCTAGACATTACGCTTTACTCTAAAATTTCATTCGAGTAATAATTTGCGATTCCACGATATATAGAAATATCATTGAGCAAAAACGAAACGTTTATTGGAAAATTCCAGGTTTGCAAAAAAAAAAAACTTCGAGTATTACAACAAAAGAAAGTAGAAAACAATTTTTAACTCAGATTATTTTCCAAAGAATGGTTTTGAAAGAGTTTACATTGAAGTTCTGATAATCAAATTTTCTGTAAAATACGATTTTAACACAAACTGTAGCAATCCGTCCATCCCAGAGCTTTAGTGCATTTTTTAGTGTTTGTGCTTTTAAGTAATTTATATTTTGAAATTTTAAATATATAATTTTTTATTTTTAATATCCGTTCAATTATTGCAGTTTAATTTAATGTAATTTTTGGTATATAACATTCCAATGATGTTGTGATAAAAATATTTAATAACATCTGGAAGCACTTAGAATTTTACTAAATTTTAATTTTAACTACTTCTTGCAAACATTTTTTGAAATAACATTAAAAAAAAAGAAAACATTGTTCCACATTTAATTCCAACAAACTTAATACATACCAAGTGGCTGTGTAAACAATTGACTAGATTGTTTACATTCCATTGTTATGATCGCGCTGACTATTTACTGGATCATTCAAATATTTATATATTTACACTGTATACATTTAGTAATGTTTACAGTAAATAAAAATAAATATAACTTATTTTTACTTGCTTGGCTTTTTTTTTATATAATTAGGAAAAAACTATGTAAAATTCCCCCATTCATAAATCTTGTTTTATTTTTGGATTAGCTTACTTATTAATCACGATGAATATAATTTTTTTTTTCAATTTCTGTTTTGACGGCCGAAGTTTTCTGTATGAAGTGGTATTTCAGTGAAGAACCAGTTGTTCAGCCAAATTTGTTTTATTTTTCACATTATTAGTTACAGATCTTTTTAATAAATTTCTTACGTTTCGGCACTAAACGTGCCATCCTCAGAGGAAATTCATTTTTTATTCTGCAATTTATGTGAAAGTTTTCTATGCATTATTTTGTGGGCTTCGTTATTTATCTTAAGCATTGTCTGCTTTCGTTATCGGATAAAATAGTTTGATATTTTATATAGTCAGCCAATTTTTCTTTATTGCTGGTACCGTGAAATATGTTTCTTATTATTATCTTAATTTTTATAAGAATGTAGTTTGTGTCTTTATTTTTCTTTTTATTTTTCCTTTATCTGGCTTCGTTATATTTTTTATGTTATCGTTATTTGCATTTTGGTTTATTTTACAATGGAAACTATTTTTTTTTGTTCTAAACAGCCACATCATATTTATTTAAATATTAGACTCACGTGGTTTTTTCTTTCTTGTTTTTCAGTTTCTTTTTGTATGCTTATTGTCTGTAAAATTAGGATACAAAATGAGTTGCCTTACTTATTTATTGCCTGACTCTGCCACTAAACAGCCAAATAAGTAAGGCAACTCATTTTGTATCCTAATTTTACAGACAATAAGCATACAAAAAGAAACTGAAAAACAAGAAAGAAAAAAACCACGTGAGTCTAATATTTAAATAAATATGATGTGGCTGTTTAGAACATAAAAAAATAGTTTCCATTGTAAAATAAACCAAAATGCAAATAACGATAACATAAAAAATATAACGAAGCCAGATAAAGGAAAAATAAAAAGAAAAATTAAGATAATAATAAGAAACATATTTCACGGTACCAGCAATAAAGAAAAATTGGCTGACTATATAAAATATCAAACTATTTTATCCGAAACCGAAAGCAGACAATGCTTAAGATAAATAACGAAGCCCACAAAATAATGCATAGAAAACTTTCACATAAATTGCAGAGTAAAAAAATGAATTTCCTCTGAGGATGGCACGTTTAGTGCCGAAACGTAAGAAATTTATTAAAAAGATCTGTAACTAATAATGTGAAAAATAAAACAAATTTGGCTGAACAACTGGTTCTTCACTGAAATACCACTTCATAATTTTTTTTTTTTTTTAAATTAATAATCCGTTTTTGGATTATTTTTGGTTAAAAGAAAAAAAAAATAAAATATTGCCAATCCATCACAACGAATCCCAACTTTTCGGATTGAGGAGTGTCATCTAATGATTTCCGCTGAGAAGGGCTACGAGAAAAGTTACTAACTTAGAAACTACTACACTCGATATCCTCAACGACACAACCAAATTAAACATTCAACACTTCCATTTGTTATTAAAAAAAAAAAAATCTGGTGTGAAACACTCACACAACTTTCTCTTACTCCAGTTCTCAAAATTATAATTCACAAAAATTTTATATTTAGTGTACGAAATTTAATGAAATTCGCCGAAAACTGGAAAAAAAAAAAAAACTGTTCAGTAAAAGCGCACTTCCAGTTTACTAATTTTCTTGAAACTCGGGAATTTTGGCCATCTACTTAGTTTTAATTAATTTTGTTTGGATGATAGAATTGCATAATCTACTATGATAGCACTTTAGAGTAAAACATAACCTCATACCCCCCCATAAAAGTGCCCTTAAATGAATTTTCTCAGAGAAATGTTTTAAATAAAAATTGTAGATCTTTGTATATGTAGTTTATATATGACGTTTCAAGAAAATCGTCGGAGCTATTTTTGAGAAAATCGCGAAAAAGTGAAAAAAAAATCATTTAGTAAAGTGATAATGTAAACGCACTTCCGGTTATCCAATTTTTTTTTCAAACTGTGAATTTCAACAACATATTTAATTTGTATTAACATTATTTAGATGACAGATTTATCTAATAAACTGAATTAGCATTTTAGAGGAAGCCGTAACCCCACCCCTCCCAAAAAAAGTACCCTTAAATGAATTTTTCCGGAGTCATGTTACAAATAAAAGTTGTAGCTCATTGTATGTGTAGTTTATATAAGTGGTTTTAATAAACCTACTTTGGCTTGTCAAAGTTGAAGGTTATTTACCCATACATTTCATTGGGCTTGGGAGAGGGAATAATGTTTAGTTGCTGTGCACTTGGAAGCGCAATGGTTGTGGCTCGGTAAGGCTGGTAAAGAATTTGTGAATCCCACGCTTGGTGACGAAATTTCTCAGTATGGGCTGGCTTGATTTATGCGTTAATTGTACCGATTTTCTTAAGATTAGGAAAACACTGTCGTTGTATCTTGTTAAAAATGTTATCCAAAAAAATTACATATTACCTCTCGGATAAAATACCCCTCCACCCCACCCCCGAAGTGTGGGGTCCAAGAAGCCGCCTCCACAGCCTGTACGAAATCCATCATTGATTAAATAACTTATTATTATAATATCTTCCAAAGATAATAAATAATGCGATTATTTCACAGATCCCTACAAAACATATTGTCATTTTGTTCGTCCATTTCGTATTAAATAAAAATTATCTTTGTAGTCATTTCCGGGCATGATTTATATATATTATCTTTGAAAATCGCTGGTCCTTTTATTTATTATTATTTTTTTATTTTTCTCACCCTATCTAATTCTTTAGCTAAATCTGTCCCGTAGTCATCCCCCCTCTCCTTTTAACTAGTAGCAAGCAGTTACTAATAGTGAAAAGACCTTCTGGTTCTTTCATTCAGCGCCGCTGTACACTGACACATGCACCTAACAAAACATCCGCCAACTTATACAATACCACCAATTTGTGTTATAACTTATCGATTACCAATCATATACTATTTTTTTTTCTATGAGAGTGAGGGGAATTTCTGTCTAGGGTCTGATATATATCTATGCCTGTTGTATGATAGTTTGTGTCTGTGTATGATTGGTAAAAATTAGGGAACAGTAGGGGCAATCCTAGTAGAACTTTTTTTGTAGATAGAGGCTGTATTCGTAGACACCCTATATACCTCTCTTAGTGTACATTACATATTTGTTAGCCATTAAACATATGTTAACTAGGAATTTTATCTACCGGATGACCTGTTCTACCGTTGTTCATTTTTCAAATCTAATTCGCTGGATATTTATGTAAGTAAATAATTGCTTTATATAATAGATACATTCATGAGCTTTATATTCAAATGATTTAATAAAAATAAATTAATTCTGTTGTAGAAGTTGCCCTTTTTATCCAGTTCATTAGATTACAAATATTCATCAATCTATCATTAAAAGGTTGAATGGTATATCATTCATAAATAAATTCATCGTGTTTCTAGCTCCTTTCTTCTGCCTTTTTTTTCGTCCTCTAGTTTCACCCATATTTTTAATCTTTATTGTTTTTGTGGCAGTTTTATTAGTGTAATTAATAACTAAAATGCCATGACTATTTTAATATTTCGGTTTTTCCAGATTTATAAATTTTTAGTGACTTAAAATCATTGTCAAATCTTTAGTAAATAATTTTTAAACCAAAAGTTCTTTTGAATATCTTTCTTTTCCTTAATTATAATTTTTAAGATTTATAATATTCAGAAATTTCAGGGTTTTATTTAATGTTCAGTTTGTATACTTTATTTTGTTGTTGATGGTGAAAATAACTTTTGATGTTTTGGGTGAAATTTATTTATAGAAATGTCCAACATCTTGGTACTTTACATCTCTCGAAAGTCAGGCTATATCAACTCTCACATTTTAAAAAAAATCGATTAGTAAATAAATATTAGTCAATAATTATTTTAAAAACAGCAAACACTAATAATTAATAATTACATATCACAGATTATCGGACAATTTAAAAACAATTTTATATTACAACTAATTTAAGAAATTAGATAATTCCGTTAAAATTTGATAAAACCCTTACAATAGGTATATAAATAAAGCAATAATGAATACTAAGCAGTAATTAATGAAAAAGAAATATTGGAAAATAAAATAGAATATCCTACTATCGCATAACAAAAAATCTAAATAAAACAAATAATTTAAAGAATTAACAATAATTGTTTACCGCTAAAATCTGTCAATATCTTAAAACTAAAATAGCATATTTTCATCTATATCGTATACAAATCATTTATATAATAGTTAATAATTTAATGTCATTAAAAAATTATTAAAGTTTATCTAGATTCGATGGGTTTTCGTCTGACGTTTCTTTTAGATTTGTGAAAAATTAAATTTTACTCGACTGGATTCATATTTTGTACATTCTAAGAGTATATGTTTGTAGTACGGCAGTATTGAGATACAATAACTTTTGTTTTCTTAATCCTTAATTATATTAGACTTGTTTTAAAAAAATGAAATAATCTTTTCATATTTTAAAATTACAGTTGTGGATTTACAAATTTTCTTTAATACTTTTTCGTACTCCTTAGTAAGAGGAAGTTTTACGATCGTGTGAAATTTACAAAATTAAGTATTCACCGGAAATAAAGTTTTGAGGTCCCTTGAGTACAAAAAAAGTGATTTTTTAGAAAATTGCGTGTATGTGTGTTTGTATAACAGTACTGTTCAAAAATGTACTTAGTTCCAATTAGATTTGCGGTTTAGGTTTCAATATTGGGTCCGATAGGAAGTTACCTGTCAAAAGTCCCTTAACCGGAAATACCATTTGTCTAACTGAATATTTCCGTTCTGGCGAATTTCTCGAAAGCAGTTCCAACGATTTTTCTTTAAACATCGTTGTTTTGATTCTTAAGGATATGTAGTTCTATCACTTTAGTTTCAAATATTTTTGAGGGAAAATTAATTTTTGATGGATTTTGAGAAAGGCTCAGATGGATTAAATTCAACTGGGTACTCCAGTTATATATTGTGGTTAAGTTAAAAGAATTCCACTTAAAATTTAATATTTGAAAAATATCAGTTTTGATGGAAAGTTCGAAATTACTTAACTGTTTTTGTTTAAGATTTCTGTCGATTGTTTTCGATAACGATAACAGTGTCAGTGTTGACCTGACATTATGTTTAAAATTTTTATCCGAATCAGTTTTGGGGGGGCGGGGGACTGAGGAAACCGGGACTATCATGCTTCCAAAGCAAACTGGAGGCCATGATGACTTTGTATCCGGCCCGAGACGCTGATGATTTCTTTTCTAAAAAAAAAACCATTGTTTCTAACATCTTGTGGGAAAAACAGGAGAAAGTTCTATCTTCTATAAAAAACATCATTTTTATCAGTAAATTAAATTAATTTTATACATTTTAATAATTTTCTTAAAATGTTAAATTCAACTTATATTTTCTAAACTTGTTATATTTTTGTAAAAATAAAAATGATTAAAAATGTAAAATTTAAACGTTGGTATAACTGTGTATATTATTTCTTAAAAGTCCGGCTATGATATGTCAGTCCTTTTCTATTTTCAGTTAATGTTTTCGGTTTATAAAATAATATTGAATATGGCCCGTGTCAGATGTACTCGTATATCTATCTAATTTACTGGCCCCTGGCTGAGTTTGTGTTTAAGAACTCTCAGCTGATTAATCAGCTGTTTAATATGAAAAACATCTCAATATTTATTAAAATTTCAAAAGTTTTTAGACAGTTTGTCATTTAGAATTGCTGAAAGAGAGTGTCGTGTGAGTGTTTCACAGCTGATTCTTATATTTAGTAAAATTATTCAAAGAACATGTGTTTGCAGATGTAATTAAAATATCTAGAGAATTTTCTTTTCTTTCAGAGAAATATGTCTTAATTGAACTTGATTTCAAAGTAATTTCTATTTATGAATTGAGGAATTTTTGTTCGACCTTTCTATTTGTATTATTTTTTCATAAATTGTTGAAGTTTTGGGTCAGGAAGTAATTAAAAATACAATTTAGTTTTCGCTAAACATTTCGGGAAAGCTTCCCATCTTCTGTAGGGCACATACATTGTAAAAATATAGACTTTTTAATTGTCGAAAGTGGAAATAAAAATTATCTTACTTGCTGTATGTATGGAGTTTTACTAATACCTATTTTCTATATAATTCGAAATTTTAGTTATTTTTTGCAATAGAAACTAATAAATCGTGTAAATCGGACACTGGTTGGTTCCGCAGAGCTGGAAAGCATTAGAGATACATTCCATGATAGCCTGCTTCCTTTTTGTGGTCAGCGACCGGTTTCAGGATGTTTATGTCAAAACAGTGTGATAACATAGACTTGCCTAGAGCAAATTTAGTTGATAACACTTGTTTTCACAAAAACATCCTGATGATGGGCGAACGCCTGAAACCCGGCGATGACCACACACAAAAAAACGCTGGCTATCACGGAAAATATCACTGAAAATCAAGACATTTATTTCTTGGAAATCTAGAGGTTTGAAGAAAAATTCTCCAGTCTTCAATCGAAGGCAGAGACTGGCTTTGAACTAATAATCAAAAAATTGCTGAACTGAACCTAGTGAGAATATGCAATCGTCTGTGAATGATTCGTTTTTTTTTTTAATTTAATAATAACGTCAATTGGGTTTTGGATTCTAGTTTTCCAGAATATGCTGGTCCAGAGTTTTTCTCTATTGTACTTGTGATATGTTTGTGCTTTATCAGGTTTCCTGAACAGGTTATTGTTAAATTACAATATTTTATATGTAAACATCGCTTGCTAAACAAATTTGTCTTTCTATTAGTTTTTAGAAACTATAAGTAGTTAAGAAGGAAGTGTAATGTGATAACAAGAAGGAGTGATAACAAGAAGAAAATATATAATTTTTAATTATCAAAATTATGTTAAAATATACATATATCTATTTTCTTAAATTTGTAATTCATAATCCGAATAACACATCTCTAAAAATCTCTAACTTCCAACTATTCATCGCATCACAACACCTCACCAAGACATCTGAACCCCATTACAGAAGCTAATGCTCAGGAGTTAATTCCAATCATTATTTTTCTTTACTAAACCATGACTATTCAGCCATTCTGCGTCGCGCGGCCCAATATAAAAGAAGTCAGGCTGCGATGGCGTTTGATGTTGTTCGTTTAGTTGGATATCCAGGGGCGCATGAGAAAAATCTCGGACGCGAACAACTTCACCTCCCACCATCAATCATGAATTTATATTAACAAGCTAAGGATACATTGTTTCCTTCAAGCTTATTAATCAATCCCACTTTCATACACACACGTATCTTAGTGGTAGCGCGTTGGACTAGCAACACAGAGGTCCCGGGTTCGAGTCCAATAATGCTCCTACTAAAATTTTCTCTTCTTACTAGCCACTACAGCTCAGTTCTCTGTTACGGAGTCTGTAACGAATGAATTCTGTCCGAAGACTGGCAGTGCACTAAGAAGGCTCCGGACGCCAATGTCCCTAAATGCTGACACGCCTTAAATTAAAAAAAAAACTAAAATAAAATAAAATAATTATTTATTAAAAAAAATATTTTAAAAGCGATAAAAAATATAAAATTGCAGAAAACATGAATAAAAACATTTTATTACAGTTTTTTTAAGATAAATGATCCTCATTAGAGGAACGCTTGTATAATACTGTAATACTATTGTAATACAGCTAATAAAGAAATAATACAATGTAACATATTAATTATATACAGTTATAATGTGCATACTGAGTGGTTGTAAAGTGGCGTGACTTATATGCTCTAAGTATTCTTTGTTCACCACAATATATAGCGTGCACTGTTATGGCGCTTCGCTACCTTACCAAAACTCCATCCCTTGGTTGCTACCAAACATTTCTATTTATTAATGAATAATTAAAAACTTTTATGTTATTATCATTTCTGGTTTCTAGTTTTAATGAAAAAAAAAAAAATCTGGTGTGAAACACACACAAATTTCTCTTACAATTGTAATTGTCAAATTTTATAGTTTGTGACCAAATTTAAAATTCCTCGAAAACTGAAAAAAACTGTTCAGTAAAAGCGCACTTCCGGTTTACTAATTTTCTTGAAACTTGGAATTTTTACAATCTATTTATTTCTAATTAATTTTGTTTGGATGGTAGAATTGTATAATCAATTATGAATTGTATAATTGTATAGAATTCACTTTAGAGAAAATCATAGAGAAAATCATAGAATCACTTTAGAGAAAAACATAACCCCACCCCACCCTTAAAAGTCACTTGCCTTAAATGAATTTTCCCAGAGAAATTTTTAAAATAAAAATTGTAGCTCTTTGTACTACAACCACCCAAGGCCACCGAACTCCCTCTATCCAACTCCTGCAACCATGCTCCCGCTCCTGACAGACCTGTCTAGAGCAATAACAAATAAATGAAATCTCAATGAAAAGAAAAATCCGGATGAAATGACATCACTTTTGTCAACTAACAGCGCCTAGTTGGTCTTCGAATGGCGGTTAAGAGCTCTCTAACATAGCGAGATTTGCTGTTTAATCTTTTTATTCATGTTCGAAATCCGTATCAATATGTGAGTGTACCTTCATTGTGAAGTGATAGTTTTGGTAGCTGGTTAAGTTGCCAAATTTTTATATAAAAATAAATCTTAATGGACTTTTGATATAATTTATCCATTACATTTAGTTATCAACCTTTAGAAAGTAATCAATTATATTTCTATTCGAATTTACTAATTCTCTTTTTTTTATGTTGTGCAAATTACACCAATGTACTTGGCTTTCATTACAAGGATGACATAAACAATCAAAATTTTATTTGAAATAAATCAGAAAGAAATAATGTTGTAATTTAAGAAATAAAAAATTGTAATTTAGGATATACATATACATTATTGGTAGAAAGTTACTATGATCATGTATTTACCTGTAATAAACCTTTCTTAGAATTATATCTTCCTTGTAATGGAAGCCTGGGAAAGTCAGTGGGCGTTTAGATGGAATTTGCTTCTATCGTTCTCAGGTATTTGAGCTATTTCCTGATGAGTTAACCTCTGGAAAAATGATCTGAAAATTAAGAGAAAAAAATTCCTAATTATTTAATTTTAAACTATTACAGTAATAATTTGTATTTTAGATTTTTCTATAGGATTGTTTTTTTATTTTTAATAAATTAAGCTTCAAGCTAGGGTATATTGATTGAGTTTGTTGGAGGCTTTTGTTCGCCGACCGATAGTAAGCAACAATTGCGTGAGGTTTGTGGCCTTCAACGTTTATTTATTTATTTATTTATTTTTTTTTTGGCGTTTGTCCTTGATCTGCGAGGAAGGTTTCTTCATTTCAATATATGTAAGAATATAAAGCTTTTTGATCCCCCGCTGATACCAATACTTGGTTTTGGAATTTAAAAAAACCCATGCACTCCAGTTTCAACTTCGCAAAGTTATTAAATTTTCTTCCTCAAAGAAAGGTACTATAGAATGTGGGTATTATAGAATTTTCTTTAGTGTGTGGCTGAGCGTTACCTTGACGAAACATAACTTATTTGCGATTGACCAAATCTAGATAAAGCTAAGCCATTTTTTTTTTTTTTTTTTTAGTATATTCTATTTTAATTGTTAACTGTAAAAGTCAGAATTCATGGATAATTCATCGGGAACAAATTCGTGATTAATTTGTTTACTCCTTCATAGTTTCATCAAAACGCTCATCATTGACTTTTTCCTGAAATGGACCTCTTGCACCAAGTGGAAATGATGTTTGATTACAACCAACTATTGACCATATGTCTCAGTATTTCGCTAGTAAATCACATCGCATCTCACTATTTTTTTTTGTAGGTGGATTATTTATCCGAAATTGGCAAGTTTTCATTTTCAGTATCCTATATCTTCTTTATAACTTACCCATAGTATGGAAATAGTGTCTTTAGACATGGCATGTTCTGCAGCAAGAGCTCGTGTCCTTGTGATTAAATTTGACTCGATAGCTTCCCGTAAAACTTCATCAACTTCACATGATGGCCGCCTCTGAACTTATCTTTCTTTCTAAATCATCGCTATTAAATTTTTGAAACCAAAACTGTTCGCTGATCAACGACATCTTTCCCTTCGATTTCGCATAGAGCCGCATAGATTGAGCAACTGTACACTAGCTTTTCCATTAGTGACGTAAAATTACTAATATATGGTAACACATAGTCATGGTTTTCTAAAAAAGCTCTTATTTGAACTGGCTGTTTGAAGAGAACATAATATGTATAGAAACATTCTGTCACAGTCTAAAGATTAATATAAGTCTTGTTTTTAAACATCAGGCTTATGTGAGAATGGGTTTCAAAGTCAATGGAACTTCTTTAGTTAGAAAAACGTCATTTTTACCTAGTCAGAGGAACTATTGTAATCGTGTCAAATTTTCGATATCGAATTTTCACTGGAAATATCCGTTTTGAGGTCCCCTGAACCCAAAAAAGTGGATTTTAGAAAATGGTCAGTTTGTGTGTGTGTGTGTGTGTGTGTGCGTGTGTGTGCGTGTGTGTGCGTGTGTGTGCGTATGTATTATGTTTATATGTATGTGAACAGCATAGCTCAAAAACAAAAAACCATAGAAAGTTCAAACTGATATTCCGCTTAGCTATCACCATGGGATACGACAGTAGGTTATCTGTCAAAATTCCTCAACCGGAAGTACAACTTTACTAGTTTATTTTTTCAATTTTTTTGCGATTTTCTCAAAAAATGGCAACAACGATTTTCTTTAAACCTTTCACATCAATTACGTATATTAAGAGCCTCAACTTTTATTTGAAACATTTCTACGGGAAAATTCTTTTAAGAGCACTTTTGGTGGAGAGGTGGAGTTAGGTTTCCTCTAAATTGTTATTTCAGTATATTACACAATTCTATCATTTAAATAATATTAATTAAAATTAAATATGTTGGTGAAATTCCGAGTTTGAAAAAAATCACATGACCACAAGTGCATTTTTACTAGAAAATATTTTTAATATTTGCGATTTTATCCATAAAAACACCAACGAATTTCATTAAATTTGATATATAACTATAAAATTTATTATCACAATTTTGAAAACTGGAGTAAGAGAAATTTGTGTGAGTATATCACAACAGATATTTTTGTTTTGTATATTCCCTTATTTACTTAACCTTCAGTTAAACTTGACTGAGCTAATTTTATATTAAAAAAGCACTTCATTCGAACTGTTAATTTTTTTAAACGTCTCAAACATTTATGTAAATGTACAAAGGAATTCAAGGTTGTACGGCCTCCAAAGATTCAGGGCGGCAAAACATTCTCACACTTAGACTTAGGAATTCATTACTGAACACAAAATACATGTATGAATTATAAATGCCCTCATAAATTTAATTACTACCTTTAAAAAGAGAATACAAAACAAAATTATTTTTTTTAGTACTCTAGAAATCATAAATACAACTAAAATTATAACTTTTTGGCAACCAATTACTTGCCACTATTTTTAATTATTACCACTGGCAAAATAAACGTTTTAGAAAAATTGTATTAAAAATAGTGATTAAAAAAAAATTACCAAATAATTAAGCTAAATCAAATTCGCTTTTTTGGATTTAGTCAGAATTGTGTTCGTGCACTGTATATAGTGAATTTTTATTTCGATTCATTTTTTCCTCGACCTCTGTCAGACGTAGCTTTAGTGTGTCTGAGTGTGTATCGCGATTTATTACTATCAATAAAATCGCTTAATTACAATACATGCAATAATAGCCGTGTTAAATAAAGCTTTACTAATTTGTAAAACCCATTTTTGTTAGTGATCATCTTAAGTAATATTATTACACTTGAAAACACTAAGTTAATTATTAAATTAAAATCATCTGAGAAAGAACTAACCAAAGAGGAAACTACTTCAGAGATATTTTCCGTGATAACCTGCTTCTTTTTGGTGGTTCTCAACCAGTTTCGGACGTTCTCCCATGATCAGGAAGTTTTTGTCAAACAGTACAATAACATAGACTGGCACAGAGTAAATTTATTTGCGACACTACAAACGCCCAAAACCGGTCGATGACCATAAAAATTAGCAGGCTATCACGGAAAATATCTCTGATGTTTTCCAGCTCTACGGAACCAACCACAACACCTAGGAAACTACTTTATTGCAAAAATTAGTGGATTATATCTTTATTTATTTATTTATTTATTTTTCACTTACCAATCAAGCCAAGAATGTTCTAACAATACATTTTTTTTTTTTTAATTTTCCCAACCAAAAAGGGGATTCGCCACTATTTTCACTATATCTTAATGCTGTAAGAGGAAGAATTTGTGATTAGTGTCAAATTTTCGTCATAAAATTATCACCGAAAATACATATGTTATGACGTCTCATGAAAAACTGTTTTTCGGAAATTGGTCTGTGTATATGTGTGTCTGGATCTGCATAATTAAAAAAAAAAAACGGATAATCGCAGAAAGGTTGTTTCATTTAGATACTATCAAGGGAAAGCAGGTTTTGAATAAAATAGGAGTACCGGAATGCTCTGAATTTTTTTTTTCCACTTTATGGTGACTTTTCCCGAAAATGGCTCCGAGAATATTTTTTTCAACAAAGTACATAATCAAAACATAAAAGAAACTATAATAATTAATTTATAATGTTTCATAGTTGAAACATTTCCTAGGAATATTTACTTTAGAGGGGTCCTGAGGAAGTTAAACTCTTGCTAAACTAAAATTGCTTTTTAATACTATATGACTCCATAAACTCGTTAATATAATTATGAATTTAATGTACCGCCGAAGTGAGTATCCTCTTCTTCAATCACAAGAAATAATCCGTGACCATCAATTTGACTTTCGAGCCCTTCACTCCACCAGTCAACACTGCCATCGCGTTGTAGACACCATTGCGACATCCCTTGAGCAGAAGCAGTATTGCCCAGGTGCGTTGCTTGATGTTGCACAAACGTTTGATAGAGTTTGGTATTCGGGCTTGTTGTGGAAGCTCAAGGGCGTCCTACCGAGTATCTATTTCCTAATCTTAAATTCCTATTTGTCTGACCGACATTTCTAGGTCAACCATGTAGAAGCGCATAGGCCATTTCTCCTGTATATCCTATCCAAGCTGGAGTCTCGCAAGGGAGCATTCTCAGACCTCTTCTCTACACTATATACACTGCTGACATCCCCACTTCTCCCCTCATACACTGCTCTTTACTTTTGCAGATCACACTGCCATCCTCTCCCCGCATAACGATTCCGCAAGGGCGTATTTGCATTTAGAAATCTTCAAAGCCATTTAAAATCCCTGGAAACAACTTGGTGCAAGAAATTAACGAAGCAAAATGCCAAAACACTACTTCTACATTAAGACGGACTATATTGCCTCCTCTATATTTTAATGGTATTTCTCTTCCAACTGCTGACTATGTACGCTACTTAGGGTTGTACATCGACGAACGGCTCACCTGAAACCCCCCATACACGACTAAAAAAGACAAGACCTCAACAGACGATTTAAACCATTATCACTATTACTCGGCAAACGATCTAAACTATCCCTACAATACAAAAGATTGATTTACCTGGTATTACTCAAAACCTATGTGGAAATACGTTATTGAACTATGTGGGGTTCAACCAAAAATTTCCAATTCCCGCCGAATCCGGTCATTCCAGTTCCAAAATCCTCAGAAAAATCGTCAATGCCCTCTTCTATATATCAAATCTCACCCTAAATCCAAGACCTCAATATATATTTCTTACATTACTGAAGTTGCTAAAACCAAATACCTAAAAGTTCCATCTGTCCCTCTCTGCTCACCCTAATCCTTTCGTATGCCAGGTAAGTTCCTCTACCCTTCCAGATAATCCTCGCAGACGATTGAAACGCCGCTGGCTTCGCGACTCTTTATTGAATAACTAAGCTTTAAACTAAGTAAAGCCAAAAAGTTTTTTTTTTTTCTTATGGAGTCTCATCACTGGGTGAGTTCTTCAACAAGTGACTTAGCTGATTTATATCTTTCCCCATATTTACTATTGTATTTATATACAGATGTAAATTACAAATAAATGAAAATATATATATACATATATATTGCCAAAACACGAGTTTGAAGAAAATTATTTTATAGAACCGCGATTTTTTTTTTTTGCCATATTTAATTTCGAATGCACATATCGTACATTTTCAGTTGTGTGAAATTTGTAATTGGATAATAGCCTTATAAATAAATCAAGAACTTTATAAATAGCAGCAAGAGTAAGTCGCGAGAAATCTTTTGAATCAAAATGTTTATTATTTTGATAATTAATAATTATTAAGATTAATAATTATTCTTGATTAATAAAATTATTTGTTTTCAAACATAGAATAGAATTTCTCTTTTGTCTATTAAGTAAAGTGAATAACACTAGATTTGGTGTGGGTCGTACATTCGTCCATGACCCCTTATCACAGTCTTCAATTCAGGGGCGGAAATTGATAAAAATCTATTATGTAAGGCATTTGCTATAGTGAGGAAAAGATTGGATAACAAATATAATTCTAATTATAGGTAATATAAAAAGTAATTGGCTATTATGTTTCAAATTAAGAATTGTAATTTTTTTTTTTTTTATAAATATTTAGTAGATTAAGAATTTTTACTTGATTATTTCTTAAAAATATTAAATTGATTATAATGGATATCAAAGGTTTCTTAAGTCTTAGGTAATCTGAGTTTGAGGAATGGTTTTTTTAGTATGATTTTCAAAATTGTTTTTCTTTAAAGTTCAAAACTATGAAACTGAGAATAGACTTAATTGTAATCCCTGAGAAACTATAGACTTAAAATGATTCTGGCTGAATAAAATCTCTTTTAATAAATTAGTTTAAAAAAAAAGGTCAACTTCTATATTATATTTTTAATATTTGTTTATTTATTATTTATTTTATTTCATATACGAGTATGCTTTACTTAATCATTTATTATTTAGTAAAACAGAAATATGTATTTGATACACGAAAGAAAAATCACAGCCTGCTCAAACTTGATCTGCCGTTTAATTACCACCATGCAACCAACACGATGTTTTCCATATAAAGAAATCCATGAACCGGAGGTATAGTTTACCACCTATAGAGCCATTGAAAAATGGCTTACAGGAAACACAAATTTTATTTGAAAAACATGCTACGCATGCGCACTCCAGGATCTTCTTAGAGGCCCCTTCAAAGAATCGCACAACCTACCCACTGGGCCAAACAAAAGTACAGCTAAGGAAAGCCACTGCCCTAATTACAGGGCATTGTTTTCTAATGGAAACAACTACGCAGAGTGGGTCTTACTGTGGATTCACTCTGCAGAAGAAATGTGGCCAGAAGGATGAAACACACGCAAAAGATTCCAAAAATTTGGCGTTCTATAATTTGGTGCCGAATCTGGGGGATCGGAGATTTCCCTTGTTCTCATCCCTGACAATTTTTAACCATGATAGGGCTGATGTGAGCTATTCTAAGGGAGGACACAAAGGTGCCATTGCTAGCCTATTTGCAGAACATCCTGGAGGAGGCCCCCAATTTGGGGGGGGGGTTCATCTACATTAGATTACCGTATAGTTTTGAGTAGTTCGTGATTTTCTCAAAAATGGATCCAGCTATTTTTCTTGAACATTGCCTAGAGGCTGCAACCATAAATATCCATCACTTTTAATTGAAAAATTTTGCTAGAATATAATTCTGTGGGCGCTAAATGTTTGGATTGCCTCGAAATTACTTACTAAATATAACCAGTATTTTTTTTTAGGCTTTATACTAGATCTGCCGTGCGATCCTCATTATAGGCGTATTTAAAACCTGGTTTGCCTTAAAAACAGACGCGGCTCCCCGTTAACTAAATTCATTCCGATAAACGATGAATAAACGTTTTGTAAACACTCCAGTTTGGAAGAAATTTTGACATTTACAATTGTCTTTAGTCGAATAAGAGAAAGATATTTTACTTTGAGTAGTAATCTACTTCATATACTTATATATATATATAGGTATGGAATGTGGTTGTATTATCTTTTAGAAGTATATAGGCATGATGTCTATTTTACCTGCGGAGACGTCTTGATTAGGTATCTTACAGTTGTACCTCTCACACCACTTTGACTTCCAACATATTTGAGTGGCTATAGATAATGAGTGAACTTCTCTTTGGCCTGAACCCAACATGTCTTATATGATATATTGTTTTTAGTGAACGTCAGGTAATAGTAAAAAAAAAATATTCAAGTATATAAACCACTCGGATATAGTTATCTACTATTCATTTAGAAAAGTTTATTTATTTTTTTTGTTTTTTAGCAAATCATTAGCACCGGTCAATGATCTTGACATGAGAAATATAATGTAGTAACATTGCGAAGATCAAAACAAACCCCAGAAAATACAGCGAATTTAAGGTTATACCAAACGGAACAGGTTATATAGAGAGAGAATATTGTAATACATTCTCAATATTAGCATCTTTTCACATTTTTTTGTATATTCATAATATAAAGTTAGAATCAATTTAATGAATACACGGTTATAGGAAAAAATTAATATTCGACACGTGAGTAAAGTATTTTTTAAAACTTTTGGTGCGCTCTTGGGGTCAAACTCTGAACTTGACTGTGTAAAACATCCTACTTCTCTCTTTTGTCAAATAAATAACCATTATTTGAAAGACGGCATTAATCTCTAACAATTATTTCTACTTTTTTTTTTTACTACAAAGATTGAAATCCCGGGTTCAAGCCCAGTTTTGCTGCCCCTAAGTTTACTCTCCCTTCCTAGGAGCCTCTGTCCGATAACGAGAGAACACTATCCGGAGCCCGCCAGTGGTATGAGCAGACTTCTGGCGCCAATGACCATAGTTTTTGACGCGCCTTGAATTAAAAAAAAGAAAAAAGAAGGACAACTTTAGCCAGTAATTTTAATGGAATAATTATACATTAATCAGCTGTTGTAGTAAACAAAGAAATAAAAAAAGGGCCCGGTAGAAACAATGAACAGGTTTTAATTTTCAGTTGTTGAAAATATCCCGTACTTTTTCGTTGGGTATGTGTGGCAGCCTGTAAAGATGACTTTGCAGATTTGGTCTCCAAATCACTCATTTGTTTTGTTTTGTTTCCTAGTAGTCAATTAGCCATGGAGCGTTGGACTGTAAGGGAGCGTATTTGTGCCGTAGAATGGTTTATTAGAACTCGTTCAATAACAGAAACTCAACGGGCATTTCGGTGGGAGTTAAATCGACGTAATGCCCCTTCTCATCTCGCAATTCATCATAAGGTGAAACAATGGCGTGAACAAGGCGATGTGAAAAACAAATCACCTCCAGGACGACCCCGTTCGGTACGAACACCGGAAAACGTTGCTAGAGTGCGAGAATCTGTGATGCAGAGTCCAAGAAGGTCAGCGAAGAAAGAAATGACCCGTTCAGTTTCTGTTATTGAACGAGTTCTAATAAACCATTCTACGGCACAAATACGCTCCCTTACAGTCCAACGCTCCATGGCTAACTGACTCCTATGAAAGAAAACAAAACAAATTAAATGATTTGGCGACCAAATCTCCAAGGTCCGCTTTACAGGCTGCCACACATACCCAACGAAAAAGTGCGGGATATTTTGAACAACTGAAAATTAAAACCTTTTCATTGTTTCTGCCGGACCCTGTAGTTTTACTTTATTGAACTGGTCAATCTTAAAATTGTAGGAAGGAATTACATATCCTAAGAAATAAATTTCTGTTAGTCTTTATTCTCCACTATTAATAAAGAGTAAGAGAGAGAGTGGAGTTGCATCTAATGTTTTCATTCAGCTGGTGAAGGCAATACAAAATTATTATCTGCAGAACCCTAATTAGATAATCTATTTCTGCAAAGAATGAGTTGCATTTCGAAGTCCAATTGAAGTTTTAAGCATTTTTATTGGCTAAAAGATGAAATCATAAATATTTTTTTTTGCCAATTTTTTCCATTCGGTTGACTATAAACAAAGTTATGTTGCATTGCACAACTTATCGAACTGTTATTTTTGGGGAAGGAAAGAACTATCTTACCTCTTGACAAAGCTTAATTTTTCTTTTTATTTCAATCTACTTTCATTAAACAGTATAATATTGATATAAAAAAGTAAATAATTTTTTTTTTTATTTTTTTATTGATATTTACACCTGTTATAAAGCTATATAATTGTGGACAATTCATAGAAACAGGAGCGGAGAAGTCACTCAGTAGTGAAATTCGCGAGTTATTCAGTAAGTAGATCACGTGGCCACTGACGTATTAGTCTTCTTGTTGAATTTGTAGGGTTAGTTAGGGATACAAGTTCACGGACGAGAAGATTGACATGAGATGATAAACTGTTGTGAAATTTGTTGTAACCGAATAGGATTTCTTGAAGGACGTATGGTATATTTAAGTTTGTATGGATTGTATGATTGGAGACAAAGAAAGGAGCTGAAACGATTTTTTTCTTGAGGATTTTGGATTGGAGTGTTTGGATACGATTATAATTAGATCGTTTGGTTGAACCCCACAGTTCGGCGCGGTAAGTCTAAATACTAAGTTTAAGTATGACTTTGTAGATTAGAAGTTTGTTAGTAAGTGTTAGGTTAGATTGTTTGTCAAGTAATCTCATCAGCATTTTGTAACGTTGAAGTAGTGCCTGTCGTTTGGTCTGGTATGTGAATTCCAAGTGAGGCGTCGGTCCAAGTATAGTCCTAAGTAGCGAACTTTTTGTAGTGGGGGTAAGGCGACATTGTCATAATAAACTGGAGCAGAAGTGAGTCGTCGGAGAGTGAAGGAAATGGCTTGGCTCTTTTCAGCACTAATTTTGATTCCACATTTATTGAACCATTTTTGGAGTGAATTCAGGTGCGCCTGTAGATTGCGAGTTGATATTACGGGATCTTTATGTATAGCAAGAATGGCTGTATATTCACGAATGTGTAGAGAGTGGAGGTATGTGGCATAGTTGGCATATCAGCTGTATAGATGGAGTAAAGGAAAATAAAAGTAAATAACAAATACATTTTTGAAAATTAATACATACCTTTTGACTAATATATTTTGAAATTAATTTAAGAAACTGCTCTGGATTTGAAATAGAATCTCCAGAAATCTATTCCTGATTATCCCACCATTTTCAAGTATAACTAAACATTTAGTAACAATTCCAAGTTTGAAGGAAAGCTCGCCATTAAAATTATGAAAATGTCATTGAAGAATTGACAATAAGAATTGTATGGTTCGTTTCACTTCAGTTATTTTTTTTTATTTATGTATTTTCTGCACACATCTTCTCTTATTAGTCTCTTTAATGGTGTAAAATCTATCAAATTTGTCAAAGTAAATTTTAAAATTAATTAAAAGAAAGTCAAGAAATTCTATGTAGATAAATCAAATATTTTGCACAATTGATCAAGATTTATAAAATCCTTGTTAGCAAATTGTTATAATATTCCCCTACCAAAGGAAGCAGAGTGATGAGAAAAAATGGCGGAGTTGAACTTTCAACATTCCGTACCACACACACGTCCGTAGCAATATTAAAAAAAAAAAAAATAAGGGCTGTCGAGTGTTTTGTATGTACATGAGATATGCCAAGGGTTGCCAGGAGTATACAATACAATAGGGTTTATGTTAACAATAGGATGTGTTGCCTGCGCCATCTTGCCAACTCCACACTACGTCACCAAATACTTGAAATATGAAGTTTTGATATTTTGTGAAGCACATTTCAGAATCATATCAACATAGAATTCACTTGCTTATTAAACAATAGTCTAACTTACCTAAATCTGTCAATTTGCAAAGGCATTTACATTACATAAAATCTCCATTAATCACATTACAAATTACCGGCTGAATGAAATTTTATCAATTAATGGTTTATTGTTTATTTATTTTTGCCACTTTTTCAGACAATTGCATTCATCTATTAGGAAATAAAGAGAAATCTAGGGCATTCCGGACTTTATTAAGGTATAGAACCTTTGTTTATCAGTGAACAATAGACCATTTCTTAATGTAACTAATTATTTTATGTAGGCAAATATAAATAATTTATTTATATTACATAACACGTTCAGGATGCTATTAAAAAGTTAAGTCTAATGTAAGTTTAATGAAAAGAATTGATTATTTTCTGATGAAAAAATTAATATTCAATTAATTCAATTAATAAGCCAAATAAACACACGCACATTTGCGTATATTTAAGAAAAATTATGATTACTTCTGCAAGTCGGGCTTTAGTTTCGGTCACAGCAAATAAAAAGAATTTTAAATCATGTGAAATTTTAATAATCGAGTGTCGTAAATCTGAATTGTAAATCTACATGTAGGTGTAGAAATATTTCAAAAATAAAAACTGGAGGGGAAATCAAATTGTAATATTTCGTCTAGAAATCATTAAGGAAGGGATCCGAAAGTTTTTTTAAAAGTCCATCTACGGCCGGCCATATTTGGCTTGTTGTTTTTGTTTTTTTGTTTTATTGAGGGTTTGTGTACTGCGGCCACAGGTGATCTATTGTACTCTTTCTAATGTGCCTTAGGTGAGCTTGCTAATCTACAGCACACTCTCCAGGTTGAGATCCCTAAGGAATCCCAGGATCCTGGAGAGTTCTACGGTAGGTATTTCGCCCTCCGCTATCTGGTAACAACCCAGGCTATTGAATTTTCTTTGGATGACGGCAACGCAGTCGGTGAAGAGATTGTATTGGAGTTTTCTCCATCGCCTCACAGAGTCTACATGTGCCATCGTCTTCTTGGCCCAGCTTTCTCAGGTGTCCCCTGAGTCTGCAGTGCCCTGTAAGAAATCCCATAAGAATATGGATCTTATTCTTACTCAGATTGATGCAGGTGGCTTCCTGGTTATTCGTGTTATATTTTACACAGTCTCTCAGCCGTTTTCTAAATAAAAATCTTTTTCCAATTCAAACCTCATTTTCGTAAAACTTGTTTTAAAATTCTTAATGGGTAAAGCATTTTAAGGGAAATTCTTAACATATTTTGCTCCTTTCTAAATTAATATCAAACTAAAAAAATTTAACCACACTGAATACCAATACAAAATAAACCGCACTAAATTCACTGTTAATCTTTGGGTACAACACTGTTAGAAGTGTAGGGGTAGTGAACCCCCACCACTCATCCACACTAGCGAGTGAACCCCCACCACGCATCAGAGAGAAAGAGCCCCTCTCGAGAGACAGGAGAGGAGAGGCCAGTTGGATATATATACGAGAGACAGAGTCAAAAAGGGATATTCTGTTCACAGTCTCACACTTGAATTGTACACATCGTTTAGCCACGTCAGTCAGTCTGTTCAGTTCTTGTAGTGTAAAGTATACAGTCCTTGGCAGTCAGTCATATACATATATATCAATTATAAATCTTATACCGATATTGAGGTGTTATTTATCTATCAACATCTACAACCAACATCTCCTCCTACAACCATTACAGAAGATATCCCTATAAATCTTTAATCTTTCTGCTTGGATCTTTTAACATTTGGGGAAAAAAAATGCATTCATTAAAAAAACAGAAAATCCTAAAACAATTAAGAATAAATAATACACAAAATAAATAATATTTATATAAATTATTTTAGCGTGTCTTTCATGGTTTAGTTCGCTTTAGTTTAAAATTAATTATCATTGAAATGGTTTAAACTAATTAGCATTTATTCCTATTCATTGGAGCTTAAAAATATTTGTAAGTTGACTTTGCTGTAGGTATGTCTTTTAACACACTTGAGGAAGTCATTGATGAATAATAATGAAAACTTATAAAGTTGCCAAATTAGAGTGTTGTGTAAATAAATTGTAATTAAAATTTAATGTCCTGAAATCTGAAACTTAGTTAGTTTTATAGTTTCAGTGGAGTACACCCCTATTAAATTGTAAATTATTAAAAAATAATTAACATCCCTTTTTTTTATAAGTAGTTTAATTTATGTATCTGAGTGTTTTTTTGTATAGCTATAAATATTTTACTTAGTAGTAATTATATACTATACACACATAATTACAAAAGGAAGGGATTAGCTTAGTGGTAGGGCGCTGGACTAGCAACGCGGAGGTCCCGGGTTCGAATCCAGCATACTGTCCTTAGATTTTCTCTTCCTAGGAGCCTCTACAACTCAATAGATCTTTCCGGTCGTAGTACAATAATCCCTTACAACAATCTACAATCTACATAATTACATACATACTTACATGCAACCATTTGGGTTTGGTATACCCATTGACAAACTTAACTCATCACCATAGACTCACTCACAGTTTTATAAACACTAACTAGCAAAAGAACCACTATAGATCATGTAAGGCCCCCAGTGAATTTGGCTTTTTTTAGCCACTCCCATTTAAGCATCTACAATTTAATGTTTATTACTCATCACTAGCACTGCTGACAGAGAATAAATACCGACATTTTTTTGGTAATATTTATGGATAAAGAATGCACAATTAAAAACGATAGGAACTTGAGAATTGAAAATGTATAGGTCAATCCATCCCCTTTCGATTTTGTAACGCCAGCAATCGTAGCAGGCCAATAAATTCTTCATCGTATTGTCTTTCATTCATTGAATTTCATTATCCATACCAATCTGAGAGCACCTCATTTAAATAATTATATTTCTATCCATCAAATATTATTCATTTCTCTTCATTCATCTTTATTATTTACTAGGTAAGATGGCGAAGTTCTTCCTAAGTTGGTCCTGCTAACAAATAGTACACTTAGGGAAGGGAATAGCTAAGTGGTTAGTGTACTTGTCCAGCTGTGCTACTTTTAGATTTTTTCTTTCTAGGATCCTCTACACCTCACTGCCCGGTGGTGCACAGTGTTGTCTGTAAAGAGAGAACACTGTCCGGAGGCCGGCAGTACACTGAGAAAGCTTCGGGCGCCAATGACCATAGATGTTAACGCGCCTTAAATTAAAAAAAATCTTGTGTGAAACACTCACACAACTTTCTCTTACTCCAGTTCTCAAAATTATAATTGACAACTTTTATAGTTTGTGTACCAAATTTAACGAAATTCGTCGAAAACTGAAAAAACTGTTCAGTAAAAGCGCACTTCCGGTTTACTAATTTTCTTGAAACTGGAACTTTGGCAACCCATTTATTTCTAACTAATTATTTTTTGGATGATAGAATTGTATAATCAACTAGGATAGCACTTGATGAAAACCTCTCCCCCAAAAGTGCCCTTAAATGAATTTTTTGGGCACCAGTTGTACATCTTTGTATATGTAGTTTATATAGGAAGTTTCAAAAAAATCTTCGCAGTCATTTTTGAGTAAAAGGCGAAAAAGAGAAAAAAATCATTTAGTAAACGCACTTCCGGTTATCCGATTTTTTCAAACTCGGAATTTCAACAACATATTTAATTCTAATTAACATTATTTAGGTGACAGAATTGTCTAATAAACGGAAATAGCAATTTAGATAAAAAAAACTAACCCCAACCCTCTCCCAAAAATGCCCTTAAATGAATTTTTTGGGAGAAATGTTTTAAATAAAAGGTAGCTTTTTGTAAGTATAGTTGATATAATAATTTTGAAGAAAAAAGGTCGGAGCCATTTTTGTGAAAATCGCAAAAAAGTAAAAAAAAACAACAAGTAAAGTGGTACTTCCAATTGAGGAATTTTGACAGATAACATACTGTCAGATCCCATGGTGATACCTAAACGGAATATCAAGTTTCAACTTTCGGCAGTTTTTCGTTTTTGAGCTATGCTGTCCACACACACACACACACACACACACACACACACAGACCATTTGCTAAAAACCACTTTTTGGGGCTCAGGGGACCTTGAAACGGATATTTCCGGTGAAAACTAGATATCGAAAATTTGACACGATTACTTCCGCTTACTAAGAGTAAGAGATCGTAAAATAAAATAAATAAAAAAATACTACACCTAAGTCGGCGAATTTGTAGACGCAGTATTTGATAAATTATAAATAACATCATTATTTTCTTGCAAAATGTAATGTAAGATATATTACTTAACACAAAAATAGTAATAATAATAAAATTATAACGTACTGTTACTTTTAAAAAAAGTAAAATAAATTACTCTTAAAGAAAAAACTTATTCCATGAATATAGCTTCAGAAACTATAATCATATATCTTAGATTTTTTTATAATCGTTTGTGGTACTACTTCCGGCAGACATTTGTTACAATAACCTGCAGGAAATCATGTACTTCTTTAGGAGTAACTTTACTGAGTGGAATGTCAGAATGCTTTCAACCTGCACGTAACTTAAAGAAAAAATTAAGTAGGTCACTTTGTTGATAAATATATATAAGAAAATATACAATTGTTAAAGTCAGGTATTATATTATAAATCAAGTTTAAACAAACTCAGAGATCTTACCACAAAATATATATATATAAGCGGAAGTATTGCGATCAAATTTAATTCAGTTTCCACCGGAATACATGTTTTGAGGTTTCCTGAATACGAAGAAAATGTTTTCTAGAAAATTGTCAATGTGTGTGTGGATAAAATATCTCAACATCTTCATTATTGCCCTTGACGACGCTATAGCAGAACGCAGCAGGAAAATGCGAAAGTTTGCTCTCGGATACCATGGATTTTAGGTCCATGTAAGATTTGATCTATTAATTTTTGCAGACGACATAATCGTATTCGCCAATAGTGCTGAGAATCTTCAGTATATTATAAATGTTTTACAAGAAGAATTGAAGAAGACGAATATGACTATTAACGTGGAAAGCACTAAAACAATGAGTTTAGCCGTACGGGAGGAAACAATCTTTGTTTAACATTAAATAATCAATCTCTTCAACAAGTGAGCAACATCAAGTAAGTACTTTGGAGAAATGAAAAAGGCAAGATTGGCTGACAAATTAACGAGAGGTTTACGTCAGGAACAAGATTGTTCAACGCTCTAAAAAGAGGTTTCCTAATCAAGAAAGAAGTGAGTAAGACATCGAAAAGAGCTGTATTTAAAAGTACATTTCTCCCGATACATACATACGGTAGTAAGTTCTGGACCCTAATATCAACACACTGAAGCCAAATCCAGGCAGCCGAAAAGTGAGATACCTTCGTAACATCACGGTTATAGGGAAGAACCTGATGTAAAGGCTGTAGTGGAAATAATAATAGAAAATAGACTCAGATGGTTCGGTCACTTTTTAACGATGGATAATATATATCTCTTCAGGATTGTCAGGATTATCTACGAAACAAGTTTTCATGGGAACAGAAGCAAAGAAAGACCAAGAGCTACTTGGGAAGAAGGTATTAAAGAAGACTTTCTACAAAAAGGCATGGACTGGAGCAGAAGAGTTTGACCGAAAGACGAGAGATATGTACGGAAGGGAACCCATGCACCGAGAGGTAGAATGGGTTATGAATAAGGAGAAGAAGAAGAAGAAAGATTTCCACCATTGCAGACTGTAGAACAAGCAGAACACATGATCGAAGGCACAACACTGCCTGATTTATTCAAGGGCAGGTTGAGGTAGCACAACCGCAGTTAGATGAAATTAACAAGGTGACTTTCTATTACCAGAAGTTTGGAAGTCAACCGCTTGAGCGCGCATGCCAATTTGAAGCATTAACCAGTCTAAACAAAGTTTAATTAAATATTGCAAACCTCCTTTCGTTTAGTTGCATGAACTTGATTATTCTTTTAATTCTTTATACTTGGAACATTAATAGTCCAATCTCAAATTCAAACTGTGCATTTGCATCCGCTATTCAGTAATTCGCAACCACATATAATTATAGTTTGACTGACTGCAAGCTGATGGTCTTAAATTGTTCCATCTTCTGATCCTGACTTTCCTATCAGAGACATTAGGGGATAATATCCCTGGATACATTTGTTAAAATAAAAAGACAGGTAAATGAAAGAAGAAAAGGCAAGGGCAGTTAAGGTGTTTTCCAACGGGCGAACCAGAAGCTGACTATATTTCCTAGAATTTAGTTGCTACATCAGGCCCTACGTCTAATAATGAGAGCAGGCTAGAAGATAAACATTTTCCATGCCTTAATGTAACCTGAATTAGTATCATGCAACAGATTTAAAAATTTCGTACAATTATCATACATAGGCAACAGCGAGCTTCTTTCTAACAGTCTTATCCAAAGCATTTTACATTTCCATTTCTAAAAAGATTCTCAGTACCCAATGGTAGTCGAAATATTGTTGTTTTCTAGACAAAGTTGGAAAAAAATATCTAAATCTTATGTAAAGTTGCAAATGAGGAAGATCGGAAAGAAACATAATCAATGTGATTGAATAGACTGGTGATCGATCAAAAATGCCAGGAAATTTATAACGACAAAATTCCTATGCCAAGTTGATTGCATGGAAATTTAGCATCCGTTATGTATATGAGATGTAAAGTTTTATTATTAAACATGTGCATTATTTATTTATTTTTCTAACCTGGTATTACTTCCGTTAAATTCTCTTGTTATGGATTACAATATATTATGGAATGCAATTTACTGCAGGGGAAACAAAAAGTGTTTCAACAATTAAACATACCAACATCATTAAAAGTATTTCAATTATAAATTATAATCAAATAAATGTAAAGATAACAATAAACATTATACATTAAACATGTTATTTTTCTAATTATTAATTATGTTTTATTTAAAAATCAAAAACATTATTAACATTACATTAACAAATGCAAATTTAATACAATTTTCATTTGCATAATTTTCTCATGGATATCTTTTTTTTTATTTAATATAACTGCTCCGTTTTCAATTCTCATGTTTTCACATGCTTTGATAATGTTGGGAAAAATTGTTTAAAAAAAAAAGGAAGACAAATCTGTTTCTAAAAGTTTAATTATAAATTATAATACATAATTATGTACATTAAATTCTATAGCTACCTTAACAAGTCAAAGGAAAAAAATTTACTTGAGGATCGATCATTCGGGATGTTTCATTTTCGCAGTATTATCAATGCAAACTAGACAGCTATTTGGCTACTACGAGACCCATCAGAAGTTCTTTTACATGGATAACTTTCATTCTGCATCATTGTAACAAAAATATATTGAACATCATGAATTAAAATTAATTTCTACCAAATTTTATTCTGTAATGGACTCACAGACGATGTAGATGTCCTTCTATATATTGGACTCATTGACGTACAGACATCCATCCACTTTTATCTCACCTAAGGAGAGTAACAACAGTACCACCTATCACAATCGCTTCAACATTTCAAGAAGTCAAAACCCGCCTACTTACCCCTAGTAGAACCAAAGAAGGGGACTTCCAAGTGTTTTCTATTGAAGGACACTAATATCTTTCAAACTTCATGAAGCCCAGCACTCTAATAATAGCTTAGTCTGTCATGCAGGTCCGCTCTATTATTCTTATGCTACTTTTTTTTCTGTTTCTCTTACTCTTGTTTAACCGTACAATCCGGACAGTATCTTTGCTTTATCCAATATATCAGTGAATCTTGAGTGTAGTTCAAATTCACTAACACTACATAATCCCACTACAATTCCTATATAAGACAGGAGGTTACAATATTTAACCGATTTCATTAATTAATTTTTGGAATATTTGATATATTTAAAAAAAAAAAAAAAAAAATCAGTTCTGAAATACTCAAACAATTTTCTCTTACTGCGAAATAGCAAAATTTTTTTCATGACTACAATTCTTATTAGTGTTTAAAACCGTCGACATTTTTATGGAGAAAATTCACAAAAAAACTGAAAAACCTTTTTTTAGTAAAGTCGTACTTCCGCTCAAATCGATTTTCTTCAAACTGGAAATTTTGGCAGCTTATACAGTTTTAATTAATATTATTTAGTTGACAGAATTGTATAAGCACATTGTTTGAACTGAAATAGTAATTTAAGGAAACCATAACACCACCTCTTCCGCCACTAGTGAATTTTTCCAGAGAAATGTTACAAATAAAAGTTGTAGCTCTTTATATGTGTCGTTGATATTCAAAGTTTAAATAAAATAGTTGAAACCGTTTTTTTTTTTAGAAAATAGCAGAAAACTGAAAAACTACTTTCAGTAAAGCGATTTTGTATAAAGAGAGGGTTTCGATAACAGATTTCGATAATACATTGAGGTCTAATTAATATTATTTAGATGATAGAATTGTGTAATAATTGAAGTAGTGCATAGAGGAAACCGTAACCCTTCATTCCCCCAAAAGTGCACTTAAATGAATTATCCCAGAGAAATATTTCAAATAAAAGTTGTAGCTCTTTGTATGTGAAGTTGATATATCAAGTTTAAAGAAAATCATTGTTGTGCCGTTTTCGAGAATATTATAAAAAACTGAAACAAAACCATTCAATAAAGTTGATCAATTTCTCCCAAAATCTTCGTGCTTGATGCGGTGTTGGTACCTAAACGGAAATTACCAAGTTTGAGCTTCCTGCAACTTTTTCATTTTTGAGATATTCTTTTCACACCACACGCACACACACATACAGACCATTTGGACTCAGGGAACCTTAAAACGTGTATTTCCGGTGAAAACCCAATTTCGAAAATCTGGCAAGATCGCCATACTTCCTCTAACAGCAGTTATAACTAAATTATATTTGCAGCTGTCTTGAAGACGAATCAGTTCTTTTTCGACCTCTTCACAATCAATATTGCAATATTAATAAAATAAATAAATATACAGTTAATTACCATTATTTCTTTCAGATTTAAAACTTTTAATCTATTTTTTTTTTAAAGAGAAAAAATATATATTTTTTGTATTTTTTCAAAAACTCTATATTTGTATTATATATATAAAAAAAATCTGATAACATAGCGGTTTTCCTTGAAACGAAAGACAGATCAATGAAAGCTTCCCAGACTGTACAAAAAAAAGAAAAAAAAATCGATTCTATCCTATAATTACCTAGAACTTTCTTGGTTGCCTGCGTGCCACGTTTACAATGTATATAGTTAAATGTGAAACCCTTACCCAATCTTGATTATAATACCTCACGTTTTTCGACAACGCAATAGTTTATAATCAATCAGTTCTACGCTTACATTTCATTCTATCATATTTTAATATTCTTTTAAAATATTTAAAAAATTGGAAATTTATTTTGAACTAACTGTGGGGGATATAGTCTTCTTTTTTCCTTCCTTTTTTTCATAATATATGATTTAATAATATCTAAAATTTGAGTTTTGGGTTTCAAAACATACAAATTTCTGCCATCCTTAGTAAATATACTAACCGATCCATTAGATGGTAGTACCTAAAATGAATTTGTATTATTTTTCATATTATGAGATACTTTGTACACTAATTCTTTCTTTCTAACTGTCACTCCCACACTCACCATATATGCACACCTACATAAAACATAATTCGATAGACATTTTTTTTGTGGAAGCACGTCAGCCATATTTCCGGTTAAACTTAGTTTCGAAAATGTGTCACATCGTATTGCTGCTTTCTATTACAATAACAAAATCTAGGTTTGCAAAGAGTCCTCAGTTTTTTTTTTATTGTATGGTATCTATTCTTGTAATTTCGGCAAAAACCCTAATCCATTTTTTTTTTTTATTATATGGTTGAGTCATAAAAAAAATGACCGTTTTTCTTGTAAATTTAAAAACAATTTTATTTTATTATACACCGTTGTGTTCTATGGTTTGTTTCCATCTTAAGGCTAGCTGCCGAATTCCTTCGCAATACCACTCTTTGCGTTTTGAATGGATGAATTCCTCAATTCCATTTTGAACCTCGTCCAGAGAATTAAAGGTTTTTCCTTGAAGATAGTGCGCCAATGACCCGGAACAGATGGTATTCGGAAGGGGCTAGGTCCGGACTATATAAGCAGGGTGGGGGAGAAGCTCCAATCCCTTGTAATTCTGAAATGTTTTGTTTGGTGTAATGTTATATTGTGTGTGGTCGATTTTTTTGTTTGATGTTATTTAGGTGGGCTCAAGCGTTATCTTGTCGAAATAAAACTTTATTTCTCTTAACTAACTCTGGGTAATGCTGGGCCAAAATATTGTACATTCTTTCTAACTGCTCACTACAAAGTTCCGAATCAATAGACTGGCCTTCGGGAATGAACTTATAATGAATTTCGCCTTCATAATTCCAAAAACCAGAAAGCAATGTTTTTTTTCGAATTGACCCTGTTTAGCGACAGGTAGAGCAGGCTACTTGCAGTGTAACCATTGTTTCTTGGTCTTAGGGTTTATCCAATATATCCATTTTTCATCGCAAGTAACCATCCTTATGATTAACCGCGATGGTCATTTGTATTTTCCAAAAGATTTTGATAAATTTCTATTCGCCGCTGAGCTTATTCAGCGGTCAACTCATGGGGAACCACTTTAGCTAAACGGTACACTTTCCCCAGCTTATGCAGCCCACGATTTACGGTGGATTGGGATACTTGGAGTTCTGCTGCCAACTTCCGAGTACTTTTGGTTGGGTCAGCCTCCACATGTCCCCCGCAGACTTCTTCATCGAATGATGATTTTTCGCCCCGAACGATGATTATCCTCTCAAGACTAAATAAATTTCTGAAAACATCTACACACTGTCCGTTTAGAAAGAGCATCCTCCTCTTTTTCAAATTCCCGCACTAAACGAATAGTTTCAGCGGCTGAAAACTTTCTTTTCCAATAATGGCGTAATATTATTAATATATCAAATTTTAACGTAATCTTGTTTAAAAAAAAATGCTACGACAAAACTAAAACCGATCCAGGTTAACTTTGTTTATTAATTCGTTCTCTATTTGTTTATGCAGAATAAGAAATATGACAAAGTTCAACAAAATATAAATGTTCTTTTTCTCTGTAGAGGATAAAGTGCAAGTAAACAAAATCGGTCAATTTTATGACTCACTCCAATATTATTAAATATATTTGTGTGGTTGGTCCTGCAGAGATGGAAAGCATCAGAGATATTTTCCATGATAGCGTGCTTCATTTTGTGGTCATCGACCGGTTTCGGGCGTTCGCCCATCATCACTATTTTTTTGACCACAACAGTGTGATAACCAATAGACTTGCAGAGAGCAAATTTAGTTGATATATTCAATTATCATGCACTAAATTTGCTCTATACAAATCTATGTTATTACACTGTTTTGACAGAACATCCTGACGATAGGTGAACGCCCGAACTGGTGCGATGACCACACAAAAAGGAGCATGCTATCACGGAAAATATTTCTGATGCTTTCCACCTCTGCGGAATCAATCACAAAAATATATTTAATAATAATAATAATAATAAAAGAATGGATTATAGTTTTTGCAGATATTACAAGAATCGATACCATACAACAACAAAAAACTGGAAGACTCTTATTAAATATCGGAAATTGTGTCATGTCAATGTAACTTTTGATGCTACAATACAATGTTTGAAACATTACGTGTTTATTTATTTTATATTTTAAAAATAGAGCTTTTTTTTTTTTTTTTAATGTCGTGAATTTAATAAAATAAGATTATTCTGCCGTAGATAAAACTGCAAGCAATTTTTGCATGCATGAGTTGTGTTGTGGCAACTTAGCTTGACAGTTTATAAAAATTAATTCATTTTTTTTTTTTAAATTAAATTAATTTTATTCCTTAGTATTATTTAATTATAATTATTTAATTTTTATTATTGTAATAATTATTAAAAAAATATTTTATCTGTAATTGTGGAATCTCAATTTTTACGTAATTAAAAATTACTTTCTCAGAAATATTAAATATATTTTTTGGCAGTAAATTTGGTGTTTCTTTTTCAAGTTTATATATATATAAAATAATTTCTATTTATATCAAAAAATTGTTTAATTAAAATACAACGCTTTTAAATAGAATATACTTAACGGAATGTAAAAACTCTTATGTTTTAATTAGTAAAAGTGCTTTTCATTAGAAAGAAAAGGAATAAATTGTAAATGTATTCAATTCTATGAAGCGTGCTACAATTACGCTAATTATGTTCTGCGAACCAATTCAATCTAAGCAATCTAGATAAATATCAGGACCAAGTTCATGGAATTGTAAAATTGTATGCTTTTTCGTTTTAACGTCAAAAATATTACAGATTTATCTCTCTGTTTTTTTTTTTTTTTTTAATATAAGTAAATATATAAATAATTAAATTCTCTTCTTAGTAGATTTTCTTCTTGGAAAATTTAAATTTTTAAATTTGGGTGGTATTTCTAATTTTTACTTATTAAAGTTATATGTTATAAAGGCCTAGAATATTTCATTATATTAATCGATTCTTATATTTTATAATATCAATAAGAATCGATTTGTATTGCCTATTTTAATGAAAATCGACTGACCAGAAGTGTAACTTTAACGAGCGTTTTTCTTGGCAATTTTTTTTTTTTTTTGTTCGATTTTCTGGATTAAGACACCAGAATGTCTTCATTAAACATGGCACACTAACTAAATTTGTATTACTTGACATTTTATACCAGAAAAAATAGTTTCTAATACAATTCTGGGGAAGCTAAAAAAAGTGACGTTTCTTTAGAATTTTTTTTTAATAATTTTTAATCCTCCTACGAATATAATATTAAAATCAATTAAACATATAGTAAAAGTAATAGTTTGTTTGAAGAATATTAACTATAATAAATTGCAGTAATAGCAAGTCTAATGTGTGTCACACCAGATTTATTTATTTTTTACTTTACAATGGCCTTTTGATGCCTGGAAAATGGCATAGCACGTAAACTCTTAGGAGGTCAACTCAATATTAATAGATAGGAGATCAACTCAATATTAATACGCAGAACTTATATGCAGAAATGTCGGCATCAAGTACAGGCAATAACTACGCTTAAATTCTCTTGCTTTATGTGCTCACTGTCTAGTAATACACAGTGTTGTCTGTAACGGATGCTGGGTTGCTTTAGTTGGCACACAGAGAAAGGATTCCACGTTCCCATGATTCAGATGTTGACGCGCTCATAGAAACAAAGAATATACTTACATATTATACTACAATTATTTAGTGTAGTGGTCACCAATTAATGTTTATTAATGTTGCCTGAAGATTGATTGGAATAAAATCTCTTGAAACAGAGTCAAATTTCAAAATCTATTTAATCTTATCATTTTGCATCCCGGTTTATTTTTTTTTCTTTCTTCTTATTTTGTAATCGACAATAATATAATTAGATGTTATATCGTGTCTTCTCTTACCAAAAGGAAACTATCCGTTACAAAATTTCCTCTTTAAGTTTTAAAAGATAAACTAATTTTACTAGTAAATCATTTTTATTCTCAAATTGGTTGCGTCAGATTTTTTTTTTTTAATAATTTGTAGTTGGTTTGCTTTTATTTTGAATAACTGTAAAAATGAGATAATTTTTTTTCAATTACCACAATCTCTACTAATTTTAATTTTATATATTTCAACCAACGTTGGTTTCGTGACTGACCATACTGTTCAGAGTTAATTTCTAGACTGACCCTAAGCCCCTCAGATGATCAGCTTACACCTATTATGCGTTTTCACCTGAATAGGTGAGATATTGGTTGTCATAGTTGAAACCCATTCACCAGTACACTATTGTGGACATGACAGACGTTGAAATGAATAGTTCAATAATCTAAACTAGGGGTAGGATTAGCTCAGTTATAGTGCAATCGACTTGGAACGGTAGGTCTCGGGTTCGAGTCCAACAGCTGCCCTTAGATTTTCTCGCCTTAGGAGCTTTCTCGCTACAGCTCACTCTCCGACGATTGGCAGAGTTGTCTGTTAAGAAAAAACACTGACCGGACGCCTGGCTAGTGCATTGAGAAGCCTATCTGGCGCCAATGACCTCAGACGTTAACGCCCATAAATAATAATAAAGAAAAATCTTTAAAAAAACCTAAAGAAATATTAATTAATAATAAAATAACATTAATTTCGCTAAGATCGCGACTGATAACAGTAATTATTATTATTTGAAACATAATTATATGATAAAAGAACTTAATTATACGAGAATCCAGATCGCTCTCTAAGATGAGAGCAATATGAATTAATAACAAAATAAGATTAGACATTGCTCAGCGTTCAACCGGGAAATTAAAGTAATAATTATATAATCATAGTAAGAACATTAGGATTTAGTAGCTTACTATATTTGAAAGTCCTATTCTTAACAAAGGCAAGTAATTCGTTACTGCAGTTGTTGCTGATCAGTTTGTCATCCTTAGTAGACCATTTCGCTTCTCTGCAGGCCAAGTTCTATAAAACAAAAACGTTTTGTGATCCAGAAAAAGACTTGAAACATAACCTTTTCGGTTTGTCACCACATTGACAAGATAGATGATAATTCAGCGCAATTGACAATATGTTGGCCGTACCGCTAATTTTCGTATGGGTAATATATTATCTTTTTTTCATGTTTTCCTTTACGTACTGATTGCCACAGTTCCTTCTATTCCTTCATACTATTATTTGAGCGGGTATTTTAAAGTGTCTATGATGCATTCTCACCTGAATTTAACATTTTTAATTTACTTTCTAATTCGCACATTGACCATGCTAACACTGTGGCCAAACTAAATAAGGTCCTTTATATTTTAAGATTCCAGATTTAATCGGGTGATTTTTAGTTTTTTAGTGCCAGGTTTTTTTTTTTTGTTTTTGTTACCAATAAAATGATTAAAAAATTTAAAATTTCACTTCCTATAGTATGCCATTTCCTGTTTAGTGTCTTGAACATGAGTGCCAGTTGGCAACAGTTCAAACTTCTAGTACATAGGAGGTGTGGCTAATTATCCACGATCGCCTACAATTTCTCTTCCTCTTCAAACACTTCATCTTTACTCCATTGCCTCGTCCCATCTCCCCTGCTGTTCTATTTCACAGCCACCACCCTCCCACCCCGTTTATTCCTACTTACAACTTACTAGAAGCGGCCAACAAGGCATTTGTCCAAGTCGCCGACAGGGGCGTACAATGTTACTTCTAACCTAAAACACATAATTCACCCCCACGTTACATATTTCTGGCTAGTTCCTTTCTTGGTTGTCCGCACACTCTCGCTCCAGTTTTTAACGCTCCATGGTCTCCCATACCATGGTATACAACATACACTTTCAGTTAAACTCTCCTATACACTTTTTTTCTTTTATAATAATATATATATATATATTTCTTTCACTATATTCTCTAATTCCATGGTTTTCTACACTCTGTGTCTACATCCAGTTATGGCAACCAGCCGGGTAATGGAAGAAAACACCATCCACAATGCTATTCGTACCAAGAGCTTACTCTTCCAGGAAAAAAAGTCAAAAAAATAGAAGGAAAAGCAGCCAATGGTAGGAGGTCACCTATTATTTGTAGTTTTTACCCCTATCTTTGCACTAGATATATTGCCGGCGCATTACATGCTCCACAGAAGTTTTATACAAGAAATTGGCCGTTTAAAAAAAAAACTGAAGAAAAACTATTTTCCACAGAGTGAATTCTTCTACTCTCTTAAGGGTCTCTCTTTTTTTTTTTTTTTTTTGTACAATATTTCATGTATAAATATATATATCATGTTCATGAGCTATTTATTCAGTTATGTAAGTTATATACAATCATTCTCACAATTTGTAAGAAATGTTTATTGCTCAAATTTATAGTTTATTCTTTTGAATTATTTATGTACGGCAAAGAAAAAATTAATCATAAATTACTTGCAAAAATCATTATTTATTTTTATTTTCAACTACTATTAGAATTCAGTTGTTTATTGAATTATTTAGGAAAACCCTATTGTTATTATTGTTATTATTTTATCTGTGGGTACACATTGTTTTTTTTAATGGCTTCTTTGAACCTTTTAGCTATCTGAAAATGAAAACAATGAAACTAATAAACAGAAATCTATTCCCGAATAGATCCACCTAAGATTTAAAGATGCCTGAACAAACCGGTCAATAACCTCAAATGAAACCTAAACTCTGGACTTCCTGTTTCATCCAAATTACTGATCTCGTCAAATTACAATTAGTCTATATAAAAATGAAAATTTTGAAGTAATATCTCAAACAGAAACTGTAGATAGTGGGATCCGGTGAACACAAACTCTAAATGAATCTTCTTTATATAAAGTAAAGAAGAATAACTAATATTCACCGATTATATTTCTTAGACCGGAGGCGGAAAACAAAATATGATATAAATTTCTCATAATATTATAACAAATAAAATTCAAAGCCAAGATTGGGAACCAAGCTCAGCACCTTGGTGGTCATTGTCTTCTTAGGCAGAAGATGTCATTATCCTATATAGGATATCAACCAGGTATCTATGGAAAGTCTGTGTAAGACACAATAACAGTCTTTTTGTCAGTCCTAATTGTAAGCATGGTTGTTATTTTGACGATAAGTGGCAATAACTCGGTAAGCTCATCATCAACAATCAACAAATGCATTAAAAAAGTCTGCATCTGCAAGCTAGATAACCATATGTCCTGTATTTTACCAATATTTTCTAATATACTGGTAAAAAACTCAACGTTCTTGCTAAAAATGTGCTTAACGACTATCACATTGCGGTTTTAGACGAGGAAAGAGTAAAGGACCAGATTTTTGTAATGAGATAGCTGTTGGAATAGTACTGGGACTACAAAATTGACCTGCATATCCTCTTTATTGACTACCGCCAAGCTTTTGATAGTGTAGTCAGATATAAATGTGTATTCTCACATATTGTTCGGAATAGATTCGGGGAAAGATGCGTTTAATTTATACAAACTATTTAAGTGCTCATCGATTCCCATGTGACCTCACATTGAGACTCCATGAACCCTTGGAGCAAGGTAACTTTTCCACAGTTTAGTGCATTCTGGATACAATTTGGAAATGGTCACATGATACTTTATTAGGAGTAATTATTAATAGCCTATATAACTGTTTTATATTCAGTAAAGTGTAAAAAAAATTAATTTAATTACTAACTTTGATTTCATAAATACGCATTTATAAAAATAATTGCTATTATTATAATTTTAATTACCTACTTCTGATTTGCATATCCTTGTATGAAGTATTAATATAATTAATAAAACACCATCTTTTGCGGTATAGTTCAAAGAATTTTCCTCTAACCGGATCAAGTAAAATTTAATCATGGACTATAGTGGAATCTGCATAACTTTTTCCGTTTATTTATAGTTAATAACCTAATTACTAACAAAAACTTTTGGTTGCAGACTATTCTTTCTAGTATAAAGGAGAATGATATGGACAGCCAACAAATAGTCTCGGTACATATTATGTTTTTTTATTCTTCATAATCTGGCATAGACCTGCCTATCTTCAGATCTACATAGACATACAAGATTTATTAAATACAACGACCTTCCTACTAGCAATACTTATTTATGAAATGCAATAGCAGTTATAACAATTTTCTAGTAATATTATAAATTATTCTTATAACTGTTATTGCTTTTCATAAATAACTCTATGTCTATGTCTAACTCTATGATCTGAAGATGGCCAGATCTAGGCCGAAACGTTATGAAGAATAAAAAATATATGTACAGAGACTATTTGTTGGTTGTCCATACCATTCTCTCTTTTATACTAATTGCTTATTTAAACAGACTAATATCTCAATATATTGAGAACCGCCTGACATAGAAGATCTCCGGGAATCGATTGGTAAGTTAAGAAACAACAAACAAAGCATCTGATGAAGATGCTCTTCATCAGGCCGAATTTTTTAAGAACAGCGGGGAAATTGTATTAAATCAATTATACTCGATGATATTTGAGAAAGCTCCAATGTGAAAATTATCGAGACATCTCACTCCTAAGCGTAGTTTATAAAATATTTTCTAATATATTGGTAAACGTTTTGCTGAAAATGGCTTAACGACTATCAGTGCGGTTTTAGACGAGGAAAGAGAAAAGGACCAGATATTTGTAATGAGACAGCTATTGGAAAAGTGCTGGAACTACAAAAATTGACCTGCATATCCTCTTTATTGACTACCGCCAAGCTTTTGATAATGTAGTCACATATAAATTGATGGAAGCTTTACAAGAATTCCGGATTCCCCATAAATTAATCAGACTAATTATAATGACTTGGAATAATAGTGACGCCAAGGTCCTAATTAGCGGTAACTTAAGCCATGATTTTCCAATCTTGACGGGTGGGGGGCAAGGTGACGACCTCTCCGCTTCACTCAATCTTCCCCTTCATAAAGTAGTGCAAAAGCTATATATTACAGGAAACATCTTCCACTCATGTATCCAGGTGTGTGCATATGCAGATGATATCTGCCTGATAGCTCGGACTGTCCCATCACTTAAAGAAGCGTTTTCTTCTCTATATAAATAAAGTAAGGAAATTTGGCCTCCGAATTAATGAGAATAAAACCAAATACATGAACATCTACTCGAGCCACAATACTGAGGCACTGTGCCTGTGGATGGTTATACTTTTGAGTGTGCTGAAAGCTTTACTTACTTGGGGACAGAATTGAATGACGAAAATAAGATGTTAAGCGAAGTAAATAAAAGAATCATGGAATCATTTGTTCTTACATAAATATTGAGGTAGTCCAGATACATGTTTCTACCTAACACAGATAATATTTGAAATAATTACATTGAAGTCCAGAAGACAACGCCAGTAACATTGAAGAACCCCAAATAACGTTTGTAATTTAACGTCACGAATTCATCAAATCTAGGCAATTAGCATCATTCCAGCTGTATTAGAAAAAATTAAAAAAAAACTCAAAACATTCTGTAAAATGGCCACTGCTTTCAAGGCGGGGTGGTGGGCATTATTGAATACTGCCGCCTTGTGGGGGAGTGGCAGGGAGAGATCAAAGAGGTGCGGATATTCGCTGATAGTCAGGCCGCACTGAGGGCTTTGAGCAAGCCAAGAAAGGGAGTAAGTAGGAGAAGGCTTAATGCTTTGGCTCGGAGGGGTAAGGTGCGTCTCTGTTGGAAACTGGTCATACGGGAATAGGGGGCGGATCAGTTGGCTAGAGAGGAATCATCATTACTATTTTGTGGTCCTGAACCAGCCCTTCTTGCCGTCACTAAGAGGTTTCGTGATAAACAGATTAGACTTTGGAAGATGAGAGACTTGGAGAAATGCTGGGGGTACACGCAGGGGTGCCTCCAAGCTAAAAGATTTATAAAAGGAATTAAGCAGGGAGGTTCGGCTTGCCTCCTGCCCCTCAGCAGGACAGGTCTGAGGACCTTGGTGGGGGTATTGACTGGACACACCTGGGTGTCTAGTCACTTGTTTAACCTAGGGAAGATGTCTAGTCCCACTTGTCAGAATTGTGATGACGGAGTCAGGGAAACGGTCTATGTCAGTGCCCCCGTTTCGCTGGTACTAGGTTTAGCGTATTTGGGAGGGCACCACTCTCGCAGGATTGCTTGGGCGAGTAGAGTTAAAGGATATCCTGGGATATTGTGGACTGACCAGTAGGTTACTGGGGGAGACATTTAAGGGGACGATATGGGGGGTATCGGGAGGGATAAAAGCCATATAGGCTTAGTTCCCATGCCGCCAGGCACCCGGTCTAATAGTAATAATAATATTCTGTAAAATTGATTTCCAATATATTATATTTTCTTTAAATTTGGAATTCTAACACTATTATTAATGTATTATTACGTAGGTGGCAGAGTCATACAGTGCGGAAAGTGATTCTTTAAAGGGATGCTAAACGTTTCCGCTCGCCCAATACCGTCAAAATATCCTTTTTCCCGGACAATAATTCAAATAAGAATGTTAGGCGTTTGTATGTGTAAGACTGTAAACGCAAATTTTAAAAGAAATCATTGCAGCGGTTTTCAAAAAAATGAAACTAAAAAAACTTACAGTAATCCCATTTCCACTTGATGGATTTTGATCGAACCTTTCCGCTAAAATGCGGTGGTAGTTTCGAAACTGTATTCTAAGTTTGAGCTTCCTAGGATTTTTCGTTTTAGAGATATTTTGTTCAGAAAAACACACACACACACTACATTCAAATACACATAAAGACTATTTTTATTTGGTATTTTATCCGTCGTCGTAGCATGCTTATTTATTTTGTTCCTGACCGGTTTCGGATTTTCACCCATCGTCAGAAAAAAAATTTACCAAGTTCGTGTAGTGAATTCACTTCAACACAATGTTTCTGTTACACTCACACTTGTTTGATATAATCGGTCAAGAACAAAATAAATATGCATGCTACGACGGATAAAATAACAGATGTTATCCAGCATTACGTACCCATCCGAATATTCAACTATTTTTTATTTTTTTGCTAACATGGCCTTAGAAAACTGAATCTCGATATGAAAAATATAATAAATTTTAGTTAAATGAAGTTAAAAAATTTCTATTTTGGATATTTTTTGATCTTTAATTAAATCGAACATAATATAAATTTTCAGTGAATTTTGAAAGATACTTCAGCAGAAGTTTACGTGATTTTTTTTTGTACACTTGTTTTAAATATAAAACACAGTTTCAGTCTTAATTGTGAATACGATTATGCAGTTTTCAGAGTATTAAAAACAATCGTCTCGCAGGGATTACTAATAAATAGAAGATCCATATTTCACTAAATCAATCTTGGATACGCGGATCAACATCGGCCCCTCGAAAAATTTTTGGACTGGCAAGAAATATTATAACAAAATAATGATTTCAATCTTATAATTAACATAAATTTTTTTTATTTATTTTTGGGTCAAACAGGAAGTACAAATTTAGTGAATGGTTTTTTTTCCAGCTTTTCACGAATTTGTTGAAAAAGGGCTGCAACAATTTTCTTTAAACTTCGTGTACTATCTACATGCATAAATAACTACATTGTTTTATTTTTGTAATATTTTCCTGGAAATGCTGATCATTTTTTGCGGTCCTCTAAAGTGAAACTTCTGTACACAATGTATGGTTCTGCCACCTATATAAGATTAATATAAATTAGAGAAATTTTGTTATAATTTCAAATTTAATGAATAATTGTAATATCCAGAAGTTTAGTTTTACAGAATGGATTTTTGAAATTATCGGAATTTACTCGAAAATGACTGTAACGGTTTTCTGGGAACTTTGGAATGCTTACTGCATAGATTAAACCTATCACTTTTATTCGCAAACTTTTTTCAAACAAAAAAAAATTATTTTTAGATAATTTTGCGGATTTTGTGGTCTTAAATTTCAAATTTTATTTTGATTACTTCAATGTTATATGTGTAACTATTATACGCTACAATATAATTACTTTTCTGTCTGCCGCCTGGGTTGATAGGTTGGTATCTGTCCTCCCTAGTACCCTATATATTCCTGTTAGGATAAACGAGTAAAATTTGTATTGTATATGGTAGTAAGGAATAAGTTGCTTGAGTGTTACACACCAGATTATTTTCTAGTATTTATTGTATGTAACCACCCAGCACTATGTATTTTTTTTTTTTTTTTTTATGTAGGGGATTATCGCACTGCGACCTGAAAGATCTATTGTGCCCCCCGGAGCTTCTCAGTGCACTGTCGGTCTCCGGACAGTGTTCTCTCGCTACAGACAACACTGTCCATCACCGAACAGTGAGCTGTAGGGGCTCCTAGGAAGAGAAAATCTAAGGGCAGCACGACTGGATTCGAACCCGTGATCTCCGCGTAGCTAGTCCAGCGCGCTACCACTGAGCTAATCCCTTCCCTTCAGCACTATGTATTACTTTGACCGTTTATTAACTCGACGACTTTCGTTTATTTTAAATTCTAATTAGGTCCGCCAAATTTTATGCCTATTTTCGCTGGTTCGCTGGTGTGGCAAAAAATTGAAAAACGCTGCTCTAGTTAAGATTTTGATGAAGATGCATTTTTAAAAACTTTCTTTTTTTTTTTTTTTATATATATAGCGGCCTCTACACGGTCAATAATATTGACAATACTTTTCTTGCTTATTTCACCCTTGGTGTTTTTTTTGGTTGGCTGTTTTATTATAGTAGTGTTTGATGTTTAATTGGGATAAATGATGAACCAGTTTACAGCCAGATGTATTTTTTTATTATGATGTTAATTCAAAACATTCGTCGTAGTTAGTCCTTTGACGTTTCGGCACTAATACGTGCCATTATCAAAAAGGTAGAACATTTTGTTATAACAAAATTGTCTGAAAGTAGGAAAAAACATTGTTACAATTTTTATAACAAAATGTTCTACCCAAAACGTCAAAGGACTAACTACGACGAATGTTTTGAATTAACATCATAATAAAAAATACATCTGGCTGTAAACTGGTTCATCATTCATCCCAATTAAACATCAAACATTGACAATATTTTAGAGTATTGACAATAATATTGACCATGTAAGGTGAAAAAACTGTATTCACGGTCGGTATTGACGAGAATCCAGATTTTCTGATTTTCATGTATCAATACTGAGAATTGGAGGGGATATTGACCATAATATTGACCGTGTAAAGGCGGCGCCAATATTTCCATCAATACTCAGTTCAATACTACTAAACAACGTTACTAACCTGTACAAAACAAAAGGGATACTATTATAATAGGTACTGGTAAAAGATTTTATCACACTTATACTTTATACGTTTCTTAAAGATGATTGCAAGTTTTATTATCTTATTATTCTAATTAATATACAATTTATTTAGTCAATTGAATTTTCTCTTCATTATTACAGTTAAATTCAACAGAGTTTCAGGTTTTTATTACAGCGTTGCTGATACTTGTTGGCGACATTATTACTGAAAACTTTAAATCTTTAAAGTTTCTGCCTGTGGCCAAGTATCTAAGGGTTAAGGCTAATCTTTCCCTAACACTTATGCTTTCTCTTGTGTTTCTGTCCTGTCTCTTCAGAAATAGAACCAGCTGTAACAATTTGTTAAATGTAGGTTCATCCATTCTGAAGTAGTTCTTGAAATCATTAACATCGCTGAGGCTAATTTCCTTCAGAAGCACTAAATGAGAATATTCATCTCTTTTCTTTAACCACTCTTTCATCCACTGGTTGTGTTTCACTTCTTTGAGTAGTGCCAAATGCCAGAATAATGGCTACGTAAGCTTTTGCGCGATTATTCATTTTTTAAGGGAAAAAAAGCCAACAAAATAAGGAGTGGCAAACACGTAAATTCACTCTCCTAATGGCAGAAGTAGTAAGTAATGAGCACAGTTATTGACAAAAGTATTGCCAATAATATTGATCGTGTAAGGTAATGAAGTATTGAGACTGGTTAGCACGAGTATTGATGGTTATATTGTCAATACTGATATTGACAATATTATTGACCGTGTAGAGGGCTGCTTAAAAGAAATAAAGTGCCAACATTATAATGTAAAAAACAATGCTATGATACAGGTTGAATAATGTTATAATTATTAATAATTAATAATAACGAGAATAAATTGATCACCAATTGAATTTGATTCATCCAGGAATTATCAAGGTTAAATTAAAATAGAGTAATTTTAATCAAGATTCGATAATCAAATTTATGACTGAAACTAGTAATTTTGTTATTCAGAATACAAAATGCTAGTTTTGTTTGTATAAAGTAGCACATGTTACATGAAACAGCAGATTTATATACATTTACACAAGCTGTGAATGAAAACACGATGTTATCTAAAAGGCATAACCTTTGATAACCTTAAATGCTATATTGAATAGATTAAAATTTCTATTAAAAATGTCTGAAATAAATAATTTAATATTAGTAACATTCATTGATTTTTTTTTTACTTTTCTCTTATTCTTTGATAGAGAATTTATTGCAATATATCTGTGGTTTGGGAAATTCAATAATTGACACCGGAAGTATATGGTTTAAAAATCTCCTAGATATGAAAAAATGTTTTTGTGAGAATGAGGTCTGGTTTTGTGTGTGTACAAAATATCTCAACAACACAAAATAGCAGAAGTAAATGGGATTCGACGCGATGTTTCCCGGACCGTACAGATGGTCATTATACAGTGCTCAGCATTTATTCTAGTTTCCCGGATGTTTCCCGGATTTATTACAGAAATGGTTTTTTGTTATCAGAGTTATTTTCCGTGATATGCTGCTTTATTTTCTGATCATTGACCGGCTTCAAGCGTTTGCATATCATCAGGATACTTGATAAACAGTGAGATAACATAGATTCGCAAAGAGCAAAAAAAATGTACGTACTATTTTCAAAAGTATTTTGTTGTGACAACTGGTTAGGAATTGTTTCTTTACACCTAACTAAGATCACATATTATTATTATTTTTTATTTATTTTTAATTTAAATGCGCGACAACTCGACCGGTCTGTCTCTATATATCTTTCTCTCTCTGACTACCTAATTTCTCTTGTAAAGTCCTTGCAGTTTGTGCGATTCTCTCATTATACAGTGCTCAGCATTTATTCTAGTTTATTTCTCTGAAACTCCTTTTCACAGCCATAATATTTGTTATAAACCTAAGTTTCGTCCATGTTACATTAGCCAAGAAATAGTGTTACCACTAATGCTGAAACAACTATGACTATATGTGGCGTTAAATACGACACTACCAGAAGAAGCCGATTGTAATATGGGAGAAACAAACTATTGTCACGGCGGTCTTAACCTGACGACATAAGGGTTTTATATTAATTTTTTATTTTTATATATACGGGCTTATTCAATAAGTAACGAGACAAATTGCTCAAAAACGATTTATTTAATTAATACAAAACTTTTGGTTCTTTTCAACATAGTCCCCAGCAACATTCATCCCATCTTTCTTCTAATTTGTGCATGTCTCTGGCATAAAATACTTTGGGGCCGATCTAGAAGCCACTTTTGCAACTAATTTTTATCTTCTTCATTGGATTGAAAATGTTTCCCATGTACAGCTTCTTTAAAGGGTCCAAACAAATGGAAGTCCGATGGGCGAGGTAAGGGCTGTAGGGTGGGTGTGGAAGGATCACCCATCCCACTTTTTCTTGGTTTCTTTGTGGGCGTCCGTAAGTTGTCTTGGAACCCATCTCGCATAAGTTTTCTTTAGTGTAGCTCATTCTGAATAATGTTATCCACAGTTCCAACACTCGCTGCATTGACTGTTCTTTCCAACACTGCCTATTCTCCTGAATTAACGCGTGTATACGAGATTCGAGGAAGGAAGTTGCAACTTCAACCGTCGTCCACTACGTTGCTCGTCACTTCGAACGATTCAAACAATTATTCCTGTAACTTTCAAAATTCTTTCGTGGATTTCACTGCCTTCTGCAACTAAAAGTCTAAACATTGAGGGCTGTTCTTCCGAAGTGCAATGCTCGAGCGGACTCGCCATTGTTAACTGAATACATTTGAGATTATGCTTCCCAAATACTCTCGAACAACTGATGAGAAATTAAATACGAGGATGCCAAATTGAGGCACTAAAACTATTGTATTGATTAAACACACCGTTTCTGCGATTTGTCTCGTTAGTTCTTGACTGACCCTCATGTTTATATATATATATATAATACTATATTATTTTTAACTTATTATTTTATGTTTTCATTGTTTACTGTAACTAATATATATTTAAATCCCTCCATGATGTCACTTCTGTATATAAAATAAGAGTTTTTATAAATATTTAGTTTTCTTTAGTGACATTTGCTCAGTTGTCCATTGGACTTGCAACGCGACTATGCGCCACTAGTTCTGGGTTTGATTCCAGCAGTGTTGTTTTAAAGGTTTTCGCTTAGGAGCCTGTACAGATCACTGTCCTGAGATAGACAGTGTTGTTTGTAACGAGTGGCCAGCAGTGTTCTGAAAAGGCTATGAGCACAAATGATTTCAGATTCTGACAGCGTTAATAATAATAATTTTTATTTTTCTGGGTTACAGCGTTCTCAGTTCCCTCACTATTGTATTAAAATAGTAATATAATAAATTAGTACGCTTTCCTCCCACCAGATAGGACTCATTGTACTGAAATGGATTGTAGGGGAAAAAACCTAACATTTTTATATTATTTAGGAGCAATATTGATTAAACTTAAAAAAACTGTATGTTTGGGTCACTTACAAAGATAAAGGAAAGGAACATTTGCTATTGTTTTTGTTAATTGTTTTCAGTTAAATAACAATTTGTAAATTGTTAAATGGCGTGCGAGATTGTACGGTTGTATTTATGTGGTTTTATATGTACACTACATGGAATTTTGTCTGGATTTTGTCCATCTCAAAATAGAGGAATTTCCTTGGATGATTTATATTGCGATTTAATTTGTAACATTTTCGATTTGAAAGGCATCGCTTTTATTAGCGTTTGGTTGGCAAGGAATAAACTAGTGTTGAAGTATGGATGTATGCGCGTGTGTAAGATTGTATGTTTGAGTGTGAGAGTGAGTTTTGGTTCGTCGAGAGGAGGGGGGGGAGAAGAGGATATGCTGGCAGATCGTGCAGAGGGAGATGTTAGGGTTGCACAGATATTGTGCTGCTTGGTTTGGGAGTTTTGGCGTGGTATGAGAGTTTGCTGTAACGTCCGTGTTGTTAGGTTCGGTTTTATCAAAGCTAGTCCACATGACTGGTTTCGCAGGCGGATCAGCCAAGCGCGCACCACACTTGCACACATTGGTATTTCTGTTTTAAGTGTATATTTATATATATATTATATCTGTGTGTGTTTGTGTAACAGGCGTAATGTTAGCCAAAATGGAATGGGGTTTTGGTGACGTCCTAATCTCCCGTTAACGATGTATGTACGCGGTCCACCATGCGTGAGGATACTAAACGTGTGGGTGACTGCCAGAACGCAATCTATGAAAAATGGCCGCCGCTAGCAAGTAGCGTGTTCACTTGGATAAACATGTTATAAACTCTTATCAGAAAATACTTTTACACGATGCACCTTTCATATATTTTAAAACGTTGTTATTGAAATGCACACATTCATATTTTTAACAAAAATATATTTTTCAATAAAAAAAGTAAAATATAATGAAAGAAAAACGCTTTAAATAAACTTTATTTTGAATTAAAACTTCATAAATGTCTACCAATATTGATAAGAATCTTAGGTTTATTTCCAACGAATATTTATGTTAATTAACAAAATTCTTATTGTAACAAAACCGAATTTATTGATTATAATTTAAACCACCCTGAGCTCGCTGAATGATCGAATTTTTTTTTTAGGTAACATAAACCTTCCGCGATATATTGATACCTATCAAGCGTTCAAGTTTGGTTACGTTGAACAAAAATGGAGAAATGGGGATAATAATGATTGAAAAATATATAGATAAATGAACAAACTAAAATAAATGGGATTTCAGTGGCACAATAAATAAATAAATGTTCATATTCCAGTACTGTAGTAATGTAGGAGTACTTCTCATTGGCAGTATAGCTCGACAACTTTATTGCAGTACCTGTGGGCGGGACTAAAAGACGTCATAGCTACTAGAAAGATTTGATATTGGGCGGAGCTTAACAGCCGTTTATGTGTCACAACTAAGTTGTCGAGTTATATACACTACTACTTGATTAAAGTATGAAACATGAACTCGTTTAAATTTATTTAATTTTTAGGGCCTTTGAAGGTTTGTGTTAACATTTACTGAGTCATATTTTTTGTTGTTGTTCAGTTTGGTTTATTTGTCTTTAGTTATTACAACCCAACATAATTATTTAATCCAATAAAAATTTTCATAATACAAATTAGGAGCTATTAAAGTAATAGATATTCCTTATAAATTGCATTTTTTTTGTTTTATCATAATTCATTAAAATTATTTTAATTTATTGATTTCTACAATTTTTCTTTATTCTTTCATTTTGTTTTCTTTGTTTGTGGTGTAAATTAAAGTTCCATGTAACCAAACAGTATTAAATAAATAAAAAAATACAGTAATATTCATCTTATTTAGGGGGAACCCTTAGTCATTAATTCAATTCAAGGGAGTTCTGAATCATCAAGGGAATCGTTTTCAAGGAAGCCAAGATGACAAAAAGTTTGAGAACTTCTCAAAGCTTACTCCTCGAAATAGAGGGCATCGTTTTCTATAACTTTTTTTTTTTTTAATTTGAAGGCGCGTCAATATCTATGGGACCGGAGTCTTCTCAGTGCACTGGCGGCCTCTGGACAATGTTCTACAGCTGCAGACAACACTGTCCATCACCTAACAGGGAGGACAGGAAAAAAACAATCTAAGCGCAGTACTGGACTCGAACCCGAGACCTCCGCGTGGGAGTTCAACGCGCTAACCGCTTACCTAATCCCTCTTCTCTGCCAAAATTAAAACCTTTTTAACTGCATTATGTGGATGTCCTGTACTTGTTCCGCCCGAGATTTTTAATCTTATGATATTAACTTATGAAATCAAAAAGTTATATATGTATATATAATTCAAACATAAAACACTTTTATATATATATACATATAAAACTAAACAAGGTGTGACGCTAGCTAGGAATTATGGAGTTTTGGAGAGTAAAGACAGCTGTAGTATAGTTGTGAAGTATATGTTGATGTACACAGGGTAGAGAAAAAAAAGAAAAACATTGGGCGTTGTAGTGCAGTAAATCTATTTGAACAGACGGTGTTAGACGGTTAGAGATAGTGTTAGGCAACTGTTGTTTGTGGGTGAGGAGGTGGGAGTCTAGGATGTTTGCAAGTAGTTGCACTCAATAGAATTGTACGTTTTAAGATAATCCTGAATTTGCATTCGTTTATCCTTATTTTCAATAGAGTTTATTAATTCTTTCTATTTTTTTTATTTTATCAATTAAAAATATGATTCTAATAAAGAGAATACTTATATTAATAATAACTTGCTACTACTATTACTACAATCTTTCTCAAGGTAAAATTCCCCTTTTCAATGGACAAAATTCTTCTGCACTTTACCATCCATGTTTTACTTCTTTTTATATCCTCTGTTAAATAGTTTATTACAGAAAAAATGTAATATTCAACACGTGTACTAAGTTCTTTTATAACTTCCATTCAGTTGCTTCGCTTGCGCTCACGTGGGCATACACTGAACTCGTGGTGTAAAAATGACATTTGACTTTTTACAATCTACGGTATTAATTTATTCTCACTATTAGAAATTTTATTTAGCTAAATTTTATAACCCATTCATGACTACACAGAGAATAATAATTTTGAAATCTAAGCCGGTTTTTAAATAAGTATACAACTCTTGAGTAGATTGTTATTTAACATGTTTTGTTTATTTTATTTATTTAAATATTATAAGTATATAATATTATGAAGTTGAAAGACGCTGAGGATTCAGAGGTTTGCCTTTGAGCAGGTGTTTGGCAGATAAAAACGCAGCTGTTATTTTCTTACTGTATCACATGTTTTAAGCTATAAATTTCTTGGATAAGTATTGTCAATATAGGCTTCATATTATGATTAATATCTAGACTTTATATTATAAATCATTCATTCTTTTTTTCCTTTTTAATTTGTAACAAATGTATGTGTGTAATTGTTTTATTAAGGCACGCCAATATCTGTGGTCATTGACGCCGGAAGCCTTCCCTATGTTCTAACAGCTTTCGGGCAGTTTTCTTCATTGTAGATAACACTGGCCATCACCGGACGTGTATAGGCTCTTGCGAGGAGAAAATCTAAAAGCAGTACACCCTCCCTCTCGTGTCACTGCGTTAAATCTCTCAAAGAAGGAAAAAAATTAATGTCCAACTACCGTCAAGTATCATGGACGGAAGCGTGCATCAAATATACTTTATTATATATTATTCATATTAATACTCAAACAAAATCCAAGGTCAAGACCTTGGAATCCAGTACCACCACAATATACATGTACAATATCCAGTGCTATCCATGCCTTTAACCACACTTTTGCATCTCATCCTTGCGCAAAAAAAAGTGGTCAATAATATCTACTTAACTGTGAATCGCCACCTCTTGTCTATAGATTTTGCGGAACTGAATCACGATTCTTATTATTGCTGATTTAAATGGAACATTAATCAGGTGGATATATATAAAAACAAAACAACTATTTATGTTGACAACATACAGACACGGTCAGAACTCATCTGTTAAAAAATTCTCTGATTGGATGTACGCTATTTCCAGGCTTTACTCTAAATAAATTGAGGTTTTTGAAGATTGTAAATTTTTCCATTAACAGTCGAAGATCAGTCTTGCGAATTCTTATAATTATAAAAAGAACTATATTTTTGTTCTTTTTTGAAGAAAAAAAAAACTAGTTATTTGTTAAAGAGAATATTAGATACATTTGTTTTAAAAAAAATGATTGCCTTTTAAATAACCTGGTATAATTAAAATAATAAAAACTATAATTTTTTGTTTTGGAAAAAACATTGGGATCTATGAAACTTAGTATAATAATTCAATCTTTTTTAATAAATGACGTCATGATATTCTCGTCTTGCGATTTTTTGTGACTTCTATTGTACAAAAAAAACACAATCACAAACGCCAATGAATATATATGCACAAAAATAGAGAAATATTTATTTTTTGAACTGAGAAAACTTAAAACATGCAATTCGAAAAATTTGTCATGATTTTATAACAGGTGAAGAGAGGAAAAAATAAATGCATTTTAAGAAGAACGTAAAACTGAACTTGTTTTACATTGCGGTTTAATAATTAACACTGCAAAAACAGAACATTAAATTTATAATAATTAAGAAATTAAAAAACTAAATTAAACATATATATATATTTTATTTTATTTTTTAAAAAACGGCTATCATTTAACTCGTATAGTGAAGAGAATAAAATAAATGGCATACAAAAACCACATTTATCATATTTAAGTAATATAAAGCGGTGAAGCGTATGGTAACTACTTGTAGCCTGGGCTGGTATATAAAACTATTAGTGGGGTCACGTATATTGTGAACAAGGAATTAATGATCAGTAATCAACTCACTGGCCATCGTTCACCAACTGGGCACTACTAACTTCTAATAAACCATTTACTGAAATTGATTAATTTAGAATGTTTGTATAAACCAGTTTGGATTTTATACCAATAATTATTTGTTTTATCTAGTATTGAATTTATTGCGAATTATATTTTTTGTCATTAACTCCAGTCTTTAACATAATTTGGTAGTCATATATTAGTCATATATATATAATTAAGATAATTGTGTTAATTAAATTATGTGATATGTAATTACTAGATGGTGTTAATAGTAAAATTTAGAACATGTCGTTGTAGTGGAAGAACGAAATAGAAAAATAACCGTTTAGAGTTTAGAATATTTTATAGTATCCAAAATTGTATTTTAATATTTTATAATTATCTTAGTGCTGTGAATTTAACTTCTAAAAGAGTGTATTTTAGAGTCAGGTACTGTAAATTGGGGTCATTGCTAGTAGGGAAACAAAGGCACAAAATTTAATACAATGCGACTTGGCCAACTGCTTTGTTAGAGAGCATTCCTTCGAACAGGCTGTACTCTACCTTCCAACAATATAGTTTTAATTCTGCTTTCAAACAAGGAAGTCGTATTCTGCTTCCAAAGCCAGAACAGAACACTTCAGGAATCGCTCTCCTAGTATTAGTGCCAGTTTCACAATATATTAAATAAGTTTATAATATCAAATAACTTGTAGTTATTATTTTAACAGAATATATTTATTGTTAACAGTGGTGATTTCTTAATTATTCTTAATACTTCTATCTTTTCCTCAATCATACTTACAAGCCCCTTTTTCTACAACACCGCTCGTGCTACTACAAATACACATCATCACACCATAACATTACATCGTATATCCCCTTATGAGATTGTGAACTAACCCCTTTCAGGTAGCTTAGCGCCTCTCAGTTCCCAAGTTGAAAACACGAACAGTACTCACATTGGTACTCTCTGATAACTCCAAACATTACACATAGGATCAGAGACATTTTCCGTGGTAGCCTCATTCATTTTGTGGTCATCAACCAGTTTCGGGCGTTCGCCCATCTTCAGGATGCGCTTTTCAGACAGTGTGACAACACAGACTTGCAGATTTACACACTGACTGAAAAGCGCATCCTGAAGATGGGCGAACGCCTGAAACCGGTCGATGACCACAAAATGAAGCAGGCTACCACGGAAAATGTCTGCGGATGATGCTTTCCAGCTCTGCGGAACCAATCCACCACAACAATTACACATAGGAACTGCAGATGTGATTGATTTCGCAACTATGTGATTAACCTTCTCAAACAATAGCAACTATAAATTAAACATTTTTACTATTTTGGATCAATCTTTAAAATGTCTTTTAAGAGATTTTACTTCAAGCCTAGCTACAAAGTAACTCATGTCGATTTTGCCACTATTCGAAATTGCCACTTTTAAAAATCTCCATGAAAAATTTTGGTTACTTCAATCAGGATTGCGTTTAACCTTGTGCAATGGTTGACTTGTGTTTAGCCTTCTATTGAGAAAATTCACCATAGCAAGCGTTTGCAGTCTAATGTGGCAGGCGCCACCAGTTCATACTCAAAGGCAATCTCGCTCCCCATAGCAAAATTCAACTATTGTATACTTTACATACGACTACATTGTATGTAAGTACAACCATTTACAGACAAAGAAGCCATTATAGATCTTTCAATTCACTGTGGATTTGGTTTGATAGCCACTCCTTGTAAATATCATCATCATCTTGCAATACTCGTATACTGTAACATGGGATCCGAATCATCAATGATTCATAGGATCCGAAGAGCGGAAAAGAACAGTAAATGAATCAAATTTGATTACTCCCCATCTAGGCCAGACTAGGAAGGGACAGTTCGATCCATATAAATAGAGCGAGAGCAGAACAGTTCAGGACAGTTTACGACCAGTTAACAACCAGTCAGCAACCTTCTACTACCTTCTCGTCACTCAGTCAGTCTGTCTCTCTGTCTATATATATATATATATATATCTCGCTACCTAATTTCTATTGTAAAGTCCTTGCAGGTTATGTGTTCCTTTATTACACACGGTTCAGCATATATTCTAGTTTATTTCTCAAAAATCCATTCTCACAAATTCTCTCTCCTTCTCACATCCATTATAATAGTTTGATCTTCTCTTGTACAATTTGTTCCAAAATTGACTTCTTTTTTTTTTTTTTTGTTTTTATTAAAAGAGCGTCAACACTTTATCGAGATTTTACCTGTTCTAAAAGTTGTCATAAAATGAGGTCATATAAATTAACACGTTTTGTAAGTTTCAATATCCATATAACATTTTATAGTTAACAAATCGATTTTAAGGGTGTAGCGATATTTTTCAGATTAAGCAAAAAAAAAGGTTGATCAATTAATTGAACAATTAATATACATAGAAACACTGCTAGAATTCCAATTTGAAGAATATCGATTAACCGGAAGTGCGATTTTCTAAAATAGAAGAATTTAATTATCTCATAAACCATAAAGACGATTTTCTTTAAACTCGATATTGTCTTTGTAAAGATAAAAACATATCAGTTTTATTTTGAATATTTTACCAAAAAAACAATTATTTTTAGAGGGGGTATTGAGAGAGCCTGTCAGTTACCGTTTAAATTTAAACTGACGCTACATGGTCATGTGATAGGGGTTGTCCCAAATGTCTACTCGTAATATTCCACCCATTATTGTGACCAGCCCTCTAAACGTTTGTACACATTGCAATTTTAGGAATTCTTTTTTTAATTATGTTAGAGTGAGTATAGAAAGTCTTATGAAAGTTTCTCACCCGTTTTATTTATTTATTTATTTTTGGCACTAATAAAAGTGTAGGAATTTTAGTTTCGACAAATTGATACAATTACTATAATTCCTTTTAGAACCGTTAGAGAAAGTTAAAAATTCTATTAAAAGACATACAAATAAATGGTTTCATAAATTGCTAAACTAACTTAATACTAGTAAAATTTGCTCACTTAGAATTGTAACTGTTTTTGTTCGTATCAAACATTAAGAAAGCAAAAATGATGGCAAAATATCCTAAGAGAATATCCATTACTAAGATATTTGTTGCTTTGTCGTATAAAAACATCAAAGTAAAAAGTATATAATTAAAAATTTGTTTTATTTAATAAATAAAAGAGTGAAATATTAGTAGAGCGGATTTACTTACTTACTAAGTGGCTCTACAGCCCAATGTGGGCCCTGGCCTCCTCGATAACTTTTCGCCAGACCTTCCTGTCGCTCGCCTTCCGTTTCCAGTTGTGGACAACAACAGCTCTAATGATCGATGTTACATCATCGATCCACCTTTTTCTGGGACGACCTCTTTTCCTTAAGCCCATCACTGCCGAGTATAAGAGTTTTTTTGGCATCCGCTTTTCATCCATTCGCTGAACGTGTCCTAGCCAATCCATGCGCCTTAATTTAATGAAGCTTACAATGTCAATTTGATTGAACATTTCCGCTAACTGGTGATTTTTCCTGGGTCTCCAGACACCCTCAACCAGGACCGGGCCGAATATCAGAGCGGATTTAAAAAATAATAATAATAATAATAATAATGATTGAAAAGGGAGTGGCAAATTGGAAATATTTTCTTTAGGGCAAGATGGAGGTCACATAAAATTTTATTCCAAATAGAATCCGGATAGACAGTCTATTTACCATAGTTTTACTGAACTTTATGATTAATAAAATATTTGGAATTGAACACTTAAACGAATTCCCCTATTCTACAATGCTACAGTTCTTCATAATTTGGAATTTTTTGCTGAACCATTAGTTTTGCTTTTACTTATAAGGTGGGGGGGGAAACTAATCGTACATTATACTTGCTGGTATATGGGGCCTAGTAGCTTCCCTGAATGTGACTACAGTATAGTGCGTGAGGCAGCGCTCCTGGTCCTGGCAAGTATTATAAGTTGACCAATTCAATAATAGACCTGAAGTCACAGATCTTCCCAAAACCCTTAATAAGTCTAAAAAAATATTTCAATTAACACGTTGACTGGCTGCGGCAACTTTTAACATTCGCATCTCAGAAGGCAATTTGATTTAATTATATCAATTTTTTTAAAAAAAAAAACCCTAATTATAATCCTTAGTAAGCACTAAAATATTCATGGAAAACTAAGTCTAAGATGTTAGTCTATGTAGCGTATGTTAGAGAAAGTTCTTTACGTTATCTTATGCCCATGTTTCAGAATTGTCCTTGGTTAATTTATTTGAATATTAAATCAAACTTAAGTCACGTAAAATTTGATTCCCTACTTTATTATGTATTTTGTTTTATAATATAATAATATAATGCCCATAATATAGGATAATAATCTGGCACAAGAAGAATTTCAGCATCTAGCTAATTTAAATGAATATTATTTTGACGACTTCCCAATATTATCACGAACATTCTTCTAAGTGCCCAAAAAAGCTAAATATAGCCACCCTCTTTTGAGATACTTGAATCTGAAAAATTGATTTTTAGGTAAATAATAAGTGTGTGTGTGTTTATGTAAGAACAACTAATTCAAAAAATGAAAAATTGCAAAAAATTCAAACTTCCGGTTTTCCAAAAGGACATTCCATTTGAATATATAACCATAGAACCGGACAGTAAGTTATCTGACAAAATTCTTCAACCAGAAATACCACTTTATTGACTGGATATTTCAATTTTATTTCGATTTAGGTCTATTTACTTTTATTTGAAACATTTACCAGGAATTTAAGAGAAGGGGTTTAGAGTTTACAGGTAGTGTTATGCTTTCTTGTAAAGCGCCAATTCAGTTTATTAAACGATTCCATCATCTATAGAAGATTAATTAATAGAAATTAAATGTATTGCTATAATTTCGAATTTGGAAAAAATTTGATCGCCGGAAGTGTGGAATTTACTTGAACAATTTCTTCTGTTTTTTTGACGATTTTCTCATTAAAAAAGACACCAATGGTTTTCACGGAACTTGGTATACTAACTATGCATAAAGTGATCTATCACTTTTGTTTAAAAATTTTTTCAGTGAAAATTGATTTTGAAGCGGCTCTGGAGGGCGGGCTGAAAGGTTGTGATTTTTTTTTCAAAAATTTTGCTGTTTTCAGATTCACTTATTGATTTTATCATTGAAGACAATTTAATATTTAGTAAAAAATTAAATGTATAAAAAAAAAAATTGATTAATTTTTAGTAAGAGAAGTTCTTGTGAGTATTTTACACCAGATTTTGTTATAGTAAATAATTTACATTGTCCTTAAAGATCCCAACAAATGTGGATTAAACAATTTAGTCACATTGAAGTTCTATTATCCTGATCTTTTTGAATGCGTGAGAAAAAAATTTGTTGAGTTTCATTGCTGTACAAGGTATTTTAGATTGCAGTAATTGGACCCTATATTGATTTCTGTAAAATAAGATATTTTCATAATTTTAATCCTGTCATCATATGATATGTATCTTCATTTCTCTCATTTATATACGGTTCATTAACACTTGGATAGTGTGTAAAGTGTTATAAATTTCAAATTTTTTTTTTAAGAAATGTGATTAAGTTCAAGTTATATACGGTACGAGATAGAGTGAATGGGATCATGTTTTATTTGGATCGTATACTAGGTCGGCCATTGGGCCATACGAAGGGCGCCATGGTTTTACTAGACAGTATGATTGATTGGGGGTGTGTACCATTCCCGCCTCTACTTCCCCTCTACGTCTATGCTACACTTAGACGACTACAACGCCATCTTTCCATCACTCATATTAACTAAACAACAGCGGTGAATAGTCAAAATAAGTAATGCTTTTGAGCGCCAAATTTAAACTTTAAAAAAAAAAAAATCTGGTGTGAAACACTCACACAACTATCTCTTACTCCAGTTCTCAAAATGATAATTGACAAATTTTATAGTTTGTGTACCAAATTTAATGAAATTCGTCGAAAACTGAAAAAACTGTTCAGTAAAAGCGCACTTCCGGTTTACTAATTTTCTTGAAACTTGGAATTTCAGCCATCCATTTATTTCTAACTAATTATTTTTGGATGATAGAATTGTATAATCAACTAGGATAGCACTTTAGATGAAAATGTAACCCTACCCCTCCCCTAAAAGTGCCCTTAAAAGAATTTTCCCAGAGAAATGTTTTAATAAAAGATGTAGATCTTTGCATGTTTAGTTTATATAAAAAGTTTCAAGAAAATCGACGGAGCCAATTTTAAGAAAATCGCGAAAAACTGAAAAATTCATTTAGTAAAGTGTTAAAACAAACGCACTTCCGGTTATCCGATTTTTTATCAAACTCGGAATTTCAACAACATATTTAATTGTAATTAACATAATTTAGATGACAGAATTGTTTAATAGCAAGTTAGTTAGGTTAAATAGCAGTTAGGATGAAAAATCTAATCCCCACCCATCTTCTTAGAAGTGCCCTTAAATGAATTTTTCCCGGAGAAATGTTTCAAATAAAAGTTGTAGAAACAAGTTAAAAGAAAATCGTCGGAACCATTTTTGAGAAAATCGCAAAAAAGTAAAAAAAAAAACTAGTAAGTGGTACTTCCGGTTGAGGAATTTTGACAGATAACGCACCGTCAGATCCCATGGTCATACCTAAACGTAATATCAAGTTTCAACTTTGTACAGTTTTTCGTTTTTGAGCTATGCTGTTCACATACCACACAACACACACACACAGACCATTTGCTAAGACCACTTTTTGGACTCAGGGGACCTCAAAACGGATATTTCCGGTGAAAATTCGATATCGAAAATTTGACACGAGTACAATACTTCCTCTTACTAGGGGAGTAAGAGAATGTAAAAAAATGAATGTATCTATTATTGTAAAATCAATAAAAAAAATGCACTTAAAAATATCAGTTATGAAACACTCTATCTACCTTTCAATTAATCCTCTTGTTCGCTCCATTCTCTTTTTCTTACCGTTAAATCAATACAATTGTATTTTAAAAATCAAATTGCACTGATTTTTGTCCAAGCATAAGTAATATAGTGTTGGTTGGGGGTGACAAGTAATAGCCAACTAAAGTAGAGAAGTGATTATATTGCCGACTAAAATAGCACGCCAATAACATTGAACCAACTCTGTATGTAACAATTAGATAATATAATGAAGTTTAAAAGAAAACTGTGTAGATTTAACAAAATTTTTCTGTTTTCTAACAAAACTAATAAATCTGGCATTACAAATGACATGATTGTAATACTTCTACTTATAACTGTAAGGTGAAAAATAATAACTAAATAAAAGAGATAAAAACAAGAATTGATTAAATATTTTGAAGCTTAAAATATTTATTGGCTACGCTGCTGGTAGTTCTGATTTTTTTTTTTTACTTCCTCTTACTCCTAGAAGTTGACCTTTCACAGGAATTACGTGTTTTGTGGTCTGGCCACTGAGTGTTAAAAAAAGTGTTTTTAGCGTATGAACTGTGCGTTTGTGTGTGTAAACAAAATTATCTCAAAAATTAAAAATAATAATTGTGTTGCTCAAACTTGATATTCTATTTATATATTACCACCACATCTGTGACAAGAAGATTTCGGCCGGAAAAATCCATCGACCGGAAGTGTGACTTTCTTGAATTAATTTTTCAGTTGTTTTTTTTACGTATTTCTCGAAAATTCTAAAGATTTTCTTGAAACTTCGTATACTATCTATATTGATTAATACCTATAACTTTTATTTGTTCAGTTGTTTTGTGTTTTATTTGGGGGATTTTTTGGGGGGAGTTATGATGGAACACTAGCATCTTGCTTACCTTAAAAGTATCATCTCAGAACAATATATGATTTTTACCACCTTTATAATGTTGAAGTATACATTAAAACTATTGATAGAATTCCAAATTTGAAGCAAATCTTTTAACCGGAAGTGTGGCTTTGTAGAATAGGTTTTTAAGTTTCTCGAGAGTTTTCTCGAAAACAGCTGCAATATTTTCTTTAAATTTAAAATATTTAGTGCACAGATAAAAATATATGTCACTTTTGCTTCAAACATGTTTTCAAAACAATGATTTTTAGATGGGTTCTGTGTGCTTTTCAATTACGTTTAAGTTTAAACTGACGCTGTTGGTCTAGAGACAGGTTATATTATCTATTATTATTATTATTATTAATATTATTCAAAAAATGGGAGGGCCAAACCCTGCTCTATCCAAAACTTCCTTGGGCCCATTATAGCTACGGTACATATGTATAATGCATACCATTTTTTTTTTTTTTTATATAGCCAGCTCATCTAATCTTTTCTAAGCATTGTTTTTATAAAGAATGCCATTTTTAAATTGAATTATATTAATTATTGGAGTAAGAGAAAGTTAAATGAGTGTTTTAACACTAGATATTTATCTACTTTCCAATTTTGGGACACAATTTTTCAATTTTTTTCCAAATTTTTCCATTTCTACAGTGATTTAACTGAGAAAGCGATTTATCTGTTTAACTCAGCTTCACTGGATTTTCTGCCAAAGAGCATTATTATTATTATTATTATTATTATTATTTGTCTGTGGGCAGGGACCAAACCATACGCTATCCAAAGCGCCATATAGCTACTCCAAGAAAAACAACAACAAACCGGGCCTAGAACAAATATCCAGACCCGTATCTAATCCATCTAAGATTCACTGCTGGTCCGAATAAATCGGATAATAACCTTAAGGGGAAATAGCCTAAGTTCTTAGACAGACATCCTATTCCGACCAAAGGTCCTGAACCTAATTTCCTCACAACCAAGGCAATCAGTAACAAAGATGGTGGATGGGCTCTGTCTCACAGACTCTACAAAATGGACCCGGCATGAGCTCCATTAGGTAGAGATGTCTCCTTAAACCACAGTGTCCAGTAAGAGATGCCTGAGAGAGATCCATGAGAAACACAGCAACGTCTCATTAGTGGCCTGATCCGGACCGCGGATGAGCATTTTGGACTGGCGAAAACCAACTGAGCTCATCCATAAGGATGAATGCTGTGAAGCTGACCATGTCTGGAAGACTGACAGACATGTTCCAGATGACAGGCCAACAGCAGGCTCGGGACCAATGAAAGGGAGAGAGGTGCCTAATTTGGCAAACCTATCCACCTCGTCATTCCCAAAAATTCCTCTGTGACCTGGCACCTAAACTAGAAGCACATCCTTCAGAGAAGAAAACTCTTCCAGTCTTTTAGAAGATTCTAATACCAACCTGGAAGTGAGATTCACGAACTCAGCGCCTTCAGCGCAGCTCGGCTGTCCGAGCAGATACAAACACCTTTTAAGTTAGTGTTATGTACCCTCTCATCCAAGACACAACAAAGAATAGCATAAACCACATTCTGGAATACAGTGGTCCATTCACCAAGAGATACTGCCAAATGAACTCCGTTTCTCAAAATAGACCGCAGCTCCAGACCTACCATCCATTTTGGAACCGAACGTGTAACACCGGAAGTAATTATCAAGTATCACACCAGACGGACCCAAACTTGACCAATCTTCTTCCCTAGAGGGTAACTTGACACTGTAAGAATGCTTGAAAACCAAAGTCTTCAACATTCTATCAGAAGGAAAACCAGTAACAGAAACCTTCAAAAGCATCTAGCGATGAATGGTAGAGTGACCATATCGCTTATCCTACCAAAAACCTGCTGTCAAGAACCACTCCAAGAAAAATTCACCGATTTGTGCAAATCTGAACAGAAGTTCATAATAACCTAAGAGGATGCCAAAGAGCAAGTATTTCATGTGTTCTCTGATTTATACAGAGGGCTATGGTCGATCATATCTTTTAATTATGTCCGCCTGCAGGGTTTTTCTTGTTTAATACTTTAATTGTAAATAGGCAACAGAGATTGTTTGTCCAAGTCCACTTTCTCATCAATTCTTTTGAGTTTCGTTATTAGGAATTAAAAACAAGAAAATTGGAATTTACTTAAAATATAGTTTAGTGACATAAAAGTATTAAAATCTATAAATAAAATTAAACAAATTATTATATTAATAATTGTTACGTTTATATGGATAAAATGAAAAGGATAAAAAAAAATATATATAAAAAGAAAGAAAGGAATATTAGAACGATGGAAGAAGTGTTGTGTTAGTTCGGTGGAGAGTTTCTGACGTCTTCCTATTGATTTTATGAATAATGTTCTGCGTGACGCCCATACCACCCTCTTTTACTCTTTCTCACTTGCTCATCCTTTCTTTATATCTAACTGTCTCACTCTATTTTTTCCAACCCTTGCCACAAAATACCACTTCTCTTTCTCATACCATTTTTTCCCTCCTTCCCATCCTCACTCACACTTCTATGCTTTTTCGCCTAAACCAATCTCTTTTTCCGTTGTTCGTAAATGTCCCCATTTTCCCCCCCACGAAGTATTTTTTAATTAAAACGCAATAAATTGCAACGTAGTATGATTCAAGTTTGGTGGAATATTTTGTCGCTTAGTAAAGAGAAATTGGTGGGCATGGCTTTTAAAAATACTCTTCTTTTGCTAACAGTTTTATCGGCAAATATTTGCTAGCAAATCGGCAAATATATTCTGTTTTCATATTACAGACATAAAAACATGATCGTTTTCAATGTTTTATGATTGTGTGTATTTTGTTTGTGTGTCAGTTTATTAAGTGAGGGGGGAAAAAAAAGTAAAGGATAAATATGATTTCATATATTGAGGTAATATGAATCAACTTCTTAAATGGATGAATCAACCATAAATAGAGGTAATTTTTTATTAACACCTGAGCGCATCACAAAGTTATTTTATATAGATATTCATAATTACCTCATTCTAACCATTTAGTGTAATTTGACAACTTTATTTCGTAGTCAGTTTTATGAAGTAATACGATTCTCTTCGCGACAGCCTATTACATTACATTGCTTAAAATAAAATTATTACGAGATAAATAGTTCCTCTTATTTTTACGAATCGGTTTTTGGGTCATCGCCAAAGATCTTTACTAGTATATAACTTTAAATGAAAAGTGTCGATTTGCTTGGTGAAGTCATTAATCTTTTACTTAACCACCTTTGACATTTAAAAAACTGATGATACTAGATTTTTAGAATACGGGCCTTTGAGATTTGGCGGAAATTAATGTCCACAAAGCAATTGGCATTATTCAAGTTGGATTTAAATTTAGGCTGCCATGTCTAATAACTTGTCCATCTATTGACTTCACATCACCCCAAAAAGTGGTAGTTTTTCCTCAAAAAGCAGGAGAAAATCTGATATAATAATTAAAACTGCCTACCTGAACATATACAATTTTGAAATCAGCAAAATAGTTAATTATCTGACAAAAGTGTAAAGTGCAACTTTGAAGTTCCCGAGCTTACTTTTTCCCCACACGAACGCAAGCAAGTGAAATATTTAAAAAAAACTTATATAAACTACTAAGACGTGAAAGATAATCTCTACGAGAATGATGTCCATCCAAAAAAATGGGGCGTTTACCAACATAACGGTTGCAGAACATTAGGTTAAATTTAAGCTAAATTCCATTATGTTTTTCTATTATTTAAATAATTTTTAAATTTGATTTTAAACATATTTTAAAAATTTTTCTTATCAATATAATTTAGCATTAGATCCACACTTTAAAATTTGTTTAATTAATCCCCAACACTCCCCCAAAGTCCCCTTAAATAAGTCTTCCTCTAGAAATGTTTCAAATAGAAGTTGTAGCTCATTGTATGTCTAATTGATATAGCAAGTTTAAAGTAAATTGACTTTCTTCAAGCTCGGAATTTTAGTTGCTGTGGTAGTTGGTTCATTTTGTGGCCATCGACCGGTTTCGGGTATTCGCCCATCTTAAGGATGCGTTTGTCAGTTTACACACTTGAGATTTGGCGAAAACAATGTACCACAAAGCAATTGGCATTCTTCAAGTTAGATTTCAATTTTACGCTGCCATATCTTATAACTTTTGTAAAAGAATATTATTTTTCCATCCATTGACTTCACATCATCCCAAAAAGTAGAATGTGTAAACTGAATTTGCTCTCTGCAAGTCTGTGTTATCACACTGTCTGACAAATGCATCCTGAAGATGGGCGAACACCCGACACCGAACGATGACCGACCACAAAATGAATCAGGCTACCACGGAAAATGTCTCAGATGCTCGGAATTTTACCTTACTAACTGATTTTTTTTTTTAGTTTTTGTAATTTTCTCATAAACGGCTTCAACGATTTTCTTTGAACTTGTAATATTAACTAGATACATAAAGAGCTACATCTTTTTTTGTAACATTTCTCTGGGAAAATTCATTTAAGAGTTCTTCTGGGGGTTATGGTTCCCTCTAAAGTGCTGTTTCAATAATTACAAAATTCTATCATCTAAATAATATTGATTAGAATTTATTATATATGTTGTCGAAATCCCAAGTTTGAAGAAAATCGGATGACCGGAAATGGGCTTTACTGAAATCAGTTTTCAGTTTTTCTGCTTTTTTTCTCTAAAACGGCACCAACTATTTTCTTTATACTTGATAATCAACTATTAATTTTTCAACTTTTCATTAAACTTATTATATTAACTACACTTACAAAGAGCTACAACTTTTATTTGAAACATTTCTCGGGCAAAAAATTCGTTTAAAGGCACTTATACGGGACTGGTGGTGTTATGGTTTCCTTTAAAGTGTTATTTTAGTTCAACTTTTGTGTACAATTCAATTCTGTCAACTAAATAATATTAATTACAATATTATAGTATAAGTTCCCAAAATTTCCAGTTTGAAAAAAATCGATTGAGCGGAAGTACGACTTAAAATAGGTATAGGTTTTCCATTTTTTTTTGTGTGTGTGTGATTTTCTCCATAAAAATGCCGTCAGTTTTTTAAAACTTATAAGAATTGTTGGAGTGAAGAAAATTGAGTGTTTCACAATAGATTATGATATAGGAATAATTTTTTATTTTAATAATACTCCTTGTATTTAGATTTTACCAGATATTCTTTAAAGGCATGTGGGTCTAGTATAGCTTGTATAAGACAGGGGTAGTCAGTACATAGTTCATTGTAATTCCAATAGGGTCGCTACCAGACAATGACCTAACTTTTAGAATTCATTCAATTTTTTTTTACTTATTTTATAAAAATATAATGTGTTACAAGTCATTTATTTAAGTAAAATGTTTAAAATTATTGTATAAACATTTAAAAAAATTAATTTATGTAAATTGTTAAGAATAGATTATTTTTGAGCCCAAATTTGTTGAATGAATAAAAGAAGTTTACATTAAAACCTAGAATGCACTGAAGAAAACTTAAATAATTCTTTTTTTATTTCATGTTTTCTATTAAAAAATTTTTCTAAGTTTTCTGAAAATTTGTAACAGAATTTAGTTTATAATTAAATTAATTGCTTACATAAATATTAAATTTGAATTTACTTTCTGAGAATGTATAATAAATAGATTGTTATTTCAAAAATATTTATAAAATTATTGCAAACTGGTTTTATAGTATTTTTTTTGTTCAATCATAAACTATTTACACCAATAAAATATTTTAAAATAAAAATTATATAATAAAGTTGAATTTTTTTTTAATTAAAAATATTTAGTTAACACGATACTTTACAAATAAATATTTGCCAGCCACCTATTTTAATTGTGTTTACCTACACAGTTCCAATTAAATAAATTAATATAATTTATACGTTACATTTTGTAGTGAACAACATGTTGTAAAGTTGTTAACATTTTTTTATAATACCCGCATAATTATATTTAATAATAATATTAGTAGTTTTTCTTCTACAAATTATTTTATTTTATTGTTTCCAGTTTGCAATGTGTTATAAGGTTGTTATTTATGTAGTCAGAGTTGCATTATAAATAACTGTCATCAATAGTAATTTAATTATAATAAGATGTATAGTAATTAAATTATAAAGCAATGGCCAGAGGAGTATTAAATAAAAAAGAATTCTTTGTTCCTCTAAGTTTTGTGTACCATTGTTGTTACCCTTCTTCAAGAGCTCTGCTAATTAGTTCTCTATACTTTAACTGTTTTAAAAATGCCACTAACTTGCCATTATTTCACATACACACTAAATTCCAAAGTTCATATCTTCAATACAGTCCATCCCATATAAAAATATCTATAAGCAAATATAGGCCTAAAATTTAATTTGAAAATAATTTGGCATTGATCAATGCCCTTTACATTTATCCGAAAATTTACATCTGATGGCTACGTTAGATATGTAAATTATGGGACGTAACAAGTAAATGTGATGACTTAAAAGGGCAGAAATTAAGTACCTATAGTAATACTACATATTATTTCACTGCTCTCACTTTTACCTAGATCAAGAGGCTATCGTATCCCCTTAGTCGTCGTGGGATATTATTTGGGATATTGAACAAAATTAGTGTTGATGTTGGATTTTTTTTGATTTGAGAGTTGGTAGTGAAATTTGGATAACATGGTTGGATTAAGTTAACTGGTAAATACTATCTGGAAATTGGAATTTATTATTGTCATGTTAGAAACATAAAAAGGTACATTGGTAATAACACGGAGTATTTTACATTGTATAGATTTGGACAAAGTGGATGTTGGATGCTCAGTTGAGTTCCATAACACGAACCATAAGTCCAAATTGGTTTTAACTGTAAATTGTAGATAAGTAATTTGTGGTATGAAGGTAGTTTTGAACGTTCGTCCAATAGTCGCTTGAGTAGGTAGTAACGTTTTGTTACTTCTCTTAGTATATAGATTCACGTCTTCTATAGAGCTCTATTTCACTGTATCAACATATGGTTAATAAGATCTGGGACATCACTGGCATTTCTTAGTGTGCAAATTATATTTTCGCTTTTATTAACGTTAACCTTCATTCTCTATTTGTGAAATCATTGCTTTAGGCCACTTTGTTGAAGGTTATGTACGCTTACGACAGATCGGTTTATGGGGAAAGATGACTGGGTCATCTGCCAAAGATATGAGTATTTGAATGGGTTGGGGTATCGACAGTATATATAATGGAAAGCATGGGACCAAATATATTTCCTTATGGGACACCAGTTGGTTGAAGGAGGAATTAAAAAAAGAACAAGGAATTTTCAACGCTTACAACGAAGTATCAGGCTGAGAGGAACGAGGAGGATGAAGTAATAGATTTGAGGAATGATACTCTTGAGCTTCCAAAGCAATCCCGAGTTTTAAAACCCTATCAAATGCTTGCGCAATATACGTAAGTTTCGGAAGATGGAAGATGGGAAAAAGGGAAGATGTAACGATTTTTACAATTTGGTGAATGATGGAATATAAACTTCGAAATCCGAACTGATGAGCCTTTAAGGAGATTATATATTCACTGAGGATGATTTTTTTCAAGAATCTTCCCCAAAAGTAGGAAGTTAGGATTATTATGTAATTTAACAATTTCATCTGAACTCTAAAATTTGTAAAACCTTAAAATAACGATGAAACACTAAGTTAGCGATGAAAACGTAATCGTGTCATCACCAGCGAATATCAAGCTCTTTTTTCGCAATTACTTATTCATTCATTACAATTCCTTTAATATTATTTATATAACATTTTTTTTACCATTTCTTACTTCTAGTTAGAGGACCGAAGGATTGTAATAGTGTCTAATTTTCGATATCGAATTTTCACCGGAAATATACGTTTTGAAGTTTCCTGTGTCAAAAAAAGTGTATGTGCGGGTGTATGAGTGTGAGTGTGTATGTGAACAGCATAGCACAAAAATCGAAAAATCGCAGAAAGTTCAAAATTGATATTCTGTTTCATGGTATCCCACACAGTATGTTATCTGTCAAAATTCCTCAACCGGAAGTAGTACCACTTTACTGTCTGATCTTTTTCACCTGCAACTTTTGAATATCTTTTGAATAAGGTCCGCAATGGTGGATAACATTTAGTATTTATCCGTCGTAGCATGCATATCCACTTTGTTCCTGACCGGCTACGGATTTTCATCCATCGTCAGAGCAAATTCACCAAGTTTGTGTAGAGAGTTCACTTCAACATAATGTTTTTGTTACACCCACAATTGTTGGTTTGTTGGTTGCATACAACAAGTGTGGTTGTAACAGAAACATTACATTGAAGTGAGCTCTCTAAAAGAACTTGGTGAACTTGCTCTGACGATAGATGGAAATCCGAAACCGGTCAGGAACAAAATGGATATGCATCCTACCTGTAACGGATAAAATTCCAGATCTAGAATTTTTATTAGAAAAATCTATTTAAGTGCTATTTTTGGTAAGAGATGAGATTAGGTTATCCTCTAAAGTGCTATTTCAGTTTATTACAAAAGTATATCATCTATATTAATATTAATTACAATTAAATATGTTGTTGGAATTTCGAGTTTGAATAAAAATCGGATGACCAGAAGTGCGTTTTTTTCACTGAAAAGTATTTTTTAAGTTATCTGCTGTTTTCTCTAAAATGGTTCCAACGATTTTCTTTAAACTAAAAATGTGAACTACACATATAAAAAGCTCCAACTTTTATTTGCAACATTTTTTTCTGGTAAAGTCATTTAAGGGTTTTATGGGGGTATATGGTTTCCAGTAAAGTACTATCATAGTTAAATAATACCGATAATTTTTTTCCAGTTTGAAAAATCGAGGAGCAAGATAAAAAAAAAAACAAACAAGGAAAAACAAAAGCTGAGCTTATAAAATAATCACAATTATTAAAAAGAAAAGGAAAATTAAGATATCACTAAAATAGTAAAATTAAAATAAATCAAACGAAAGCATTTTCATTACATTGATAATAATAAAAATAAATAAATATTGAATAAAGAACAGATAAATAAATCATAGACCCAAATTTGCTGTCAGTTCTGTGCTAAATTAGATTAAATATAAGCACTAAAAAAAATTAAGATTTGAGAAGTTTTAGTCTATAATTCCAGGCTAGTTTAGTAAAGGTAATAAGAGGTCTACACTCCGAAGAAGAGAGAGAAGAATGAACAATGTGACGGCTAGTTAAGGTAGATTTCCCCAAATACTGAGATCGGAGCTCCGTCAATGACGGCCAGTCAACCAGGAAGTGAAAAAGATCTTCTTGGACACAATGGGAGCAAAGAGGACACAGTTTCTAGGGGTCTTTATCTTGGTTCCAAGGGACGCAACTCAATGGTAATAGTTCCCCTCTAAGTTTAAAAAGCCAACTCATATAATTTAGTAATAACTTATTTTTTGCATTTTGACCAAAAAACAATCCGAATTGAGAGTTTACGTCCACCAATGTCCTATACAAAAGAAAGCGTTCAGTACCTCTGGCCCGCCTAAGAGACTCCTCCCGAAAACTATCTTTAATCTTTATGAGAATTTGTGACTGATATTCTTGCCATTTTTCACGGCTGCTTAATGAGAAATCCACCTCAACCGAATACTTCTGAGCTAGTGCTATCCATTGTCTAATGCAGCCCACACCATTCTTGATAAGTTCCAAAGCTACAATGCATGAAAGATGCCACTCCGGGAGGGATACAATTTTGTTACAATAATTGA